>MU623407.1:92217-167618 GCA_025201765.1 Daldinia sp. FL1419
GTTTGTTAATAAATTCGAAGCCACCCCCCCCCCCCCCCCCCTCTCCCCCCTCTCCCCACGCGCCCTGTCGGAGTTGCCATGTCGACCGTCATGTACTTGTCACCGGCCCCATATTCATGCTTTGACAACTCCTAGGGCGCCACGCACGTTCACCGCTCTCAAGAAAACTCGCCACAATTAAGTCACCCTATCGCTGCCGCCTCAAACCATCTCTCTTTAAAGACCCTCCCGGTTCCAGGGGATAAGGAAGCTCCCCCCGATGATGAACAAGGAACGGAGATCTAGAAATGAATTCATGAAATTAAGCCTTTAGCAAACCCCCATCCTTCTGGTGTACGATTCAGATTTGAACGCGTCAATAGCGGGACATAAGTCTAGAAAAGACGAGGGAATTCAAGAAATCGGATGATGGGAGCCCTGATTGGAAAGATTCGGGCCAAGAAAACGCGGCCTGGCTAGAGGGGTCTGTACCACCTAACCGAAATATATGCTCCTAGAGAACTCCGGTGATCTCCATAAGCTTTGTGGAACATCTCTCGAACGATTCAGCGAAGGCCAATAGTGCAGGGAAAACGACTGGGGTAGATATCCGGCGTGGATACGGCACGGCACGGCCTGTTCAATGAGAGGCTCGCAACTAAATCCCGAAGGAAATATATTGCATGAAAAGGGGCTGGTCATTTCGATCCCCACCTAATTAGCATGAAGCCTCGGCCGTTATGTGATAGTGATACCTTCGGGGTTAGCTATGTAGATAATCGTCACATGTCGTTAGAACCGATACCTACGTGAACGATACCACATCTACTCACCTGCAGCCACGTCGAACGGTCTCGACATTACGTAACCGAGGAGGTAGCTTTACCCCTGTCTAGGTCGTCAAAACTACGCGTGAACTAGAAGATGAACCATTGATCTGAGATACTAAAGGAGAAACCCCACGGCTTAAAACGTCAATGTCATTCGACATAGCCTCTCAAAAGGAATAACCGCCAACAATAATGCGACCGTAATCCATAGAAACTGCTCCAAATCATCAGTCTTCAGGCGCGTAGGAGACGATATATTGAGGTTTGAGCAGCTCGCCCCTACCCATCAACAATACCACGCAGACAAGTAGGTATTACCTAGCAAGAATAAACAAATATTTATGAAAGATAAAATGAAATAAAAATAGAATATCTTAGTCTACCTATTAACAAATAAAAAATGCGAGACTACCTAAGGTATTAGAGTTCGGCCTTGAGGTTCCCCCCTAATACTACCGAGATATATCAGGTGCTAAGCCAGTCTTGTAGGTTAGAACACTGTCTCCAGCCTCTGAGGATTACTCAGGATTCTAGAAGTGTCTAAAATAATACGAGCACAGTAGCGCAATATGAAACCCAAATTCTAGACTTTATGCCCAGTGAACCAAGTCTCTAACGTAGCTGTAGATGTCAATAATCTTGTTCTCAAAGTCCAAGTCCGCGGAGGGAAGTATCTACAACTAAGTTCCGTTAAGTCACAATTACATATCCTGTCCCGTGTAGGACGTATGTATTAGGTATAGAATAATAATGTCTTCTTCCTCTCTGGGAGCCCTATAATATATCTACCACTGGTTATTCGCAGTAATCACCACTAATAAGTCAAGCCTAACGCTTGTTTTCCTTTACGCGTCGTTCGCCAGTCTCCAGATAACATATTTCCCCTCAAGCGTCACCGGCGTAGCCAATCAGTTCCTTGCCGTCGCACTTGAGGAACATGATGGTAGGGTAAAGGTCGGGCAGTATGCTTTCAAAGTAGTCCCACATGGAGACTCCGCTGGGGTGCTGGATGATGTCGAGCTCGAGATCCAGAAACGGTCTGAAACCAACCTCTTCAGAATACATGGCAGCAACTCGGATCCAGGCAAGCAAGATATCTCCGGCTATGCGCGACCATGCCTCAGGATTCTCATCCCAGGGTACCATAACCCATTCCCCCCATACCCTCATGACATCATGGGGGAATGCGAAAATAGCGTCGTCGATACGATCTATGAGCGAATCAAATTGACTTAAGGCGGGCGCCAGAATCTTGTTCGATTCGAAGAGTTGAGACATGATAAGCTGGTTCCACTGATATGTATAGTCATCAACTACGATTGTCTCACCCGCGACAAAGATGGCCTTAAGTTGGCTCGGCTTGTTGGAACCCCGAAGCTCGTGGAATACGACATGGAGATCCTCAAAGCGCTCAATTGGAGTAAGGATGAGCTTCTGAACACTGGGGCCTAATTGTCCTACTACGAATATGACTGTTAGCTATGATAGGGATTTCAAAATCGGGTTTAGATGGTAGGATACCATTCTACAACGTGTAACAGGGATCAATAAAATTAGGGGGAACCTATCGGGAAGAAAACTTACAGCCGATGTCATTGTTCTCCCAGTATAGGTAGTCCTTTTCTGGATTGAACCAGGTACAACTTCCATCTCCAAGGAAGAAGATACCACCATTCTCGAATGCAACATTTCTTGCCATTTCGGAAACATGGGCCAAAGCCGGAAGAGGCTGCCGAACGCAGAGGCCTTTTTTTAGGACAACGTAATGGTCACCGCGTTCATCCATTGCTTGCTAAGCAAAGCGTCGAGCCATGTTAGCAGTGTGATCAAAAGAGACTGTTAAAGGGAGGGGATTTTGAAAGGTAATAAGCTTCGCTTACCTGCCAGATCATACGCTGGATGTGTCCAGGCAAACGTCTGAACAAAGTGAATTGAGGACGGGCCTCTGCCACGCCAGTGGAACCTCCAAATACTTGAAGTTCCCCGCGAGCATTGAAGTCCACAGTTGCCTGTGGGCGAAACATGGTGGCCTCACAAGTATTGCAAGTGGTAGTTTTGGAAGTTTATTGATTGAACGATTTGAGATGGTGGATCAAGATCCTATCAAGTAAAAGGCAGGAGACTTGAAAGAGAGATTATCTCAGGATAGGTTTTAAACCTGTGGGCCTGATGGTTAAGTGGAAGAGGGGAGAATTATTGACAGGAGGACAGATATATTTATATGTACCTAATCCTGTTATGAGGAATAGTAGGTATGTGTGAACCGTCCCTGAAAAAAACTAAAGGCTTAGAACCTCGCATCGTCATGACAGCAAGCAACCTTTCAGCTTTTAGTTGACTCACAAGGGGTATCAGACCCGCTTAGTCTGGAAATACACTGTATTAGATAGCAGTTACCTACGTGAGTCGCATATATAAACCAGTCACACGATATCTACTGAACTACTAAGGTAGGTAGGTACCTGTCACACATCGTGATTGAGGCAGCGACTTTGATATTTTAGCACTAGTAAACGCGGGTCTACCGGATTTCACAAACACAGCTGGATTCTAAACTTTAAGATATCCCACCCGCATCCAATTGAAAAAAGCGCTGCTAGGTAGTGACCAGTCATCTTAACTTTAGTTCAGGGAGACTATGTCAGTGAATCACCGAGTCTGAACTGTGACGCGGGTCAACTTATCTCTTTCCCCATTGACCAATCAAACATAAACTGGCATTTGGTACAGTATGGGAGACGACTAAAGTAACCTACCTAGGTAGGTACCTGATGTGGTAGATTTATCATCTGACCTGATGATTTGGGAAATAGCCAGAAGAATTAACATATTTTTACTAGTTGCTTGTATAGGTAGGCGTTAACATAACGCTAAAAGGAGTTTAGAAACTAGAACTATGTGCATTTCGAGTTCACCACTGCATTAATTGCGCAGTTTGTTGTCTATTGTGCTTTTAAAGTGGGACCAGGTAAAGAGCCTCTACAAGGCTATCAATACCTGTAACTACCTTTAATCTTTACATTGGTTTATTTATTAAAATGCGAGGCAGTTTGTTGCCTACCCATGTATTTACCTAAGTAGGTACCTACATACCTACCTATATATACGATTGCTTCAAAGACGCAGCTAAAAATGTGCAACCGAAACTCGGGTTCCTGGTATGTAGGGGAACGCCACCATGCTACAAGAACAATAAACGAAACTATGCAGGTAAGAACAAACAACATAGAAACTCAATGCCATAACTAGGTAGATATAGTGTAAGTAGGTAGCTAGGTAGGCTAGTTATCATCACAATATTTAGCTACCTACCCGAGTTACTCAGGTTCAATCACACGAAACTATAGATGCTAAGCATCTAATACATCCAATAAAATATATGGGAACCTTGGTTCCTACAGCTTTAACTTTTGGAGCTCTCTAGATCACATGGGGAAAAGAATCATTAGCCTGAATTGGGCACTGAGGACTACAGTCGTTTTAATAGGTACGTCCTCCGCTTTTACATCGGTGGACTGCGCAACTTCCCCTACTGGAATCGGATTAAATTTGCTTCCACATATGAAGTAAGTGTTAGAGGTACCTAGGGTAAGAGAGGCCCCAATACACTAGTGTCGTCGGTCTGTATGCTACTACTAAATTAGGCCTAAAATACCTAGGTACCTATTACGAAGATTCGGGGCTGCCATAAATCATCCGAGGTTTTGAGGGCATTTTGGCAGTGTAACAAAAACAAACCGTAGTTCCCCAGAAGGTCCGGTGCGGGCTTTGGTGATGACGGGGTTTTCAGCCTCCGGGCATAATTCGGACCACCTAGAGATCAAAAATTTTATAGAACCATACAGCTCGCGGGTATCGGATATAGTTGGGAAGAATTCCGATGGCCAGTAAATAATAATTCTCGCGGCCTAAAATTCCAATCAGATCTCCTTTTGCAACTGGAGGTGTCTTATTCGTCAAGTACGAAGGCAGATCCGACGAGCTTGTCAACATCCGTCTTGTTCGTATGCACGGATCCGTAGGTAGGTACTTAGGTAGCCAACCGCCAATTGATGCATCGACATGGGCTTCGGGTATCCGCCTGACGTGCATATCGAGATCGACTAATCACTAAGCTATACAGTAGATTGGGTACGGATAAATAAAGTTAGAAAATGGCTTGAAGAACGTTATACGCAAGTCAAAAAGGATTTATAACGTCTCGGTTATCATGTTAGTGCTGACTTCGTTTTGAATATTTCTGAGGGGGAAGAGAACTGCAGAACAGAATCGAGGGAGAGAAGAACAAGGGGCAGTTTAAAACTAGCAGGGGTTAAAATCCTACCTCGTGTTCTATTCTGTCTAATTCTGTAGCCTTAACCCTCAATGCTCCAATCATAGCATTCGATCCGTTCAATTTAGATTTAGCACCGCCGAGCGCTCAGCCCCGAGAGATCTAACTATGCCTAGTCATTGGAGCCATTGGGGCCGTTGGGGCCGTTGGGACCATCCGGCCGCTTAGTTTTAGTGGTCCAGGGGTTTGAGAAGTAAGAGAAATGTGTTGATCTCTTCGATTTGTTGCAGCCTAGGAAATAGGGTCTCTTCCAATTGTACGTTCCCGCTCTCATAACGCGTTTAATGATATTCTTCAATGTACGGCGGAATAGTGAGATGTCATCGGTATAACGATAACGTACGCGCGATCTCCTCTAATGTAGCGACTTGCGCGTTTGTTCTGCAGCAGCGATGCAGAATCACCATCAGGATGCCATCTTTGACAATAATAAATACTATTTCCCGCCCAGCACGCTGACGCCTAGCCAGTCTCAGCCATGGCTAGAGGTAGCTCCAATACGAGACGAACAAGACACGCCGGGATTGCAGCCGATATCACACGATGAACATAAATATGCCGACGTTGGTAGTGTAGGAGGAATGCGAGGTGGGACGGCGCCTTATAGAACACAAGGAACAGCACACGCCGACGAAATCACCTCTCAAGGATTGCAGGCCGTCCCTCCGATCGCAACGGAACAATACTCCGCGCAATCTCAACCACAATTGCAACCACAGCATCAATGGTCTAATCCGACCGTAAGTCATCAGTACGGGCAGTCGTTCCAAACTTTGCCGTCATCACAGGTTTCCGGATTCTCTAGCGAGAACTTGATGTATGGTCCTCAACTAGCATCCTCGAACGCCGAACGTCAATATCTCAATCCTTATGCTGCGGGCGGCGCGGGTTCATCATGGGTAAAGGACGAGCATCGAATTCTGGGCAACGGAAAAGAAGTGAAGGTGAAGCGATGGGTGATATGGGCTGTAGGCGGCGCCATATTGTTATTACTAGGAATTGGAGCCACCTTGGGCGGCATCATGGGTAGTAGGGCACATTGGAGCGTCAGTTACGACCAAATAGATTCGAATACAACCTCCAACGGTACAACATCATCATCACCTAGTCCTCCGAAGTCGACACCAACGCAATCTATTAAGGTCGGTTCAAGGTTGGCTGTGACTGGATATAGGACCGATACGGATTACAGCATTCGTCTTTTCTTTCAGGACCAAGATAACCAAATAAGATTTTTGGATAAGGAGAAAGCCAGTGCCAATTGGACTAAAACAACAGCTCTGGATACCCTACCATACGAGCCTATGGAGAATGGATCGATAGCCGCAGGGTCCTATTTATTTCCCGACCCGGTCGTAAGTCTCGGACCCGAGTATTATTATGTGTGGATTGCTAATTAAGTAGCCGATCCTCGAGTTTTTCTATGAGGATAAAAACGGCGTAATTCGAGGTCAGAACTTTAACTTCGATTTTGAAAACGGAAAATTTCCTCCTAAAGGCGAAGCTGGAAGTATCAATGATTACCCTCTACAGACGGCTGGAAAAACTCGGATATCGTGTTATTTCCCATACATTGCTTCGCAGGACGGAAATAACGCCATACGATGGACGAAATTAGCAGGACAAAATACCAGTGATCTCTCAGCCCCCTGGTGGGTTAATGATACGGACTGGAATATAAAAGCATCCAAAGGAGGTGGCATGGTTGTGCTTCCTATTGCGCAGAAATATCAGAACGCCGGGGGTATAGTCTATCGAAGTAGCGAAGGCATGCTGTCACTTAAGATTCGCGACGGACTAGAGCCGTCCAACGACGGGGTGGCTTGGAGGAAGGGAGCTCTTTCGAAGAAGATTCCAGCCGACACTTCTATTGGCGCATTCTCCGTCGGGCGACCTTTCGATAATAACAACCAAGTAAACACGTATATACTTTACCAAGATGACGATGGAATAATACAAGTCGTGTGGCAAGACGACGATACTGGATGGAAAGGGCCTCAAACCTATGACGCGCTAGATGGGGCGGAGACAGGAGCAGACATTGCTTGCTTAACTCCTGGGGCTTACGAACCTGGAAACGTAGACATATCTAGGTCACAGGATATGAACCGATGCTTTTTCCAGGTAGGAGGTGGAAAGATTAAAGAAGTGTGGTTCGACGGCGCGAATTGGATTTCAGTAGGAGTCGTACCGATAATATAGAAGTGCGTATCTTGAATATACACGAGGCGCGAAGGTGTAGGAGATAACATATTATACCCCATGAATATAAAAATTGAAGTTTTAAAATAAAAGCTCAGGAGAGAGTACCCGATACCTATCTACATGTACATCATCTTTAGTCTCGAAAACGAAACGGACGCTAACGCGGCGCTACTGGCTCTTTAAAGTTCAATACCTTACTCTTCGTCACGGCTCAAGTTACTTCTATGTATCTAAGTACCCGTTTACGGATACAAGTATCCAAGTACCAATACAGATTGCCCCGCCGCGGCACTCCCCCAAAGAGCACGCGATACATATAGAAACCCGAGTTAGCCGATAAGATAAGGAGGTGTATCAGCATATCAGCAAGCATATCGAGGTTGCTTGGCAGCTGCGCTGCTCTCTCACCTTTAGCGGCAACATCCTTCGTACCTCTCTTCTTACCGAAATCAAGGGAGTCGCGTGTCGTCGATTCTTGCTTTACCACAAGGGAAATTTTGATAAATCCCATTCACTTCATCTTTTCCATCTTATCCTTCATTTTTGTTTACGTGTAATTACGAAGGTTCAAACACCTTCAAAGCCCCCCCCTTGTAAGTTTGATAGTAAGAATGTCCGTGATTATGAAATGTCCGTGATTATGAAAAGGGTTGGAGGCTTAGAACCTCAACCCCTCAACTCACTTCTGAAGATGACATTTCCCTTTGGAATTTTAAATTAGATTATGGCTAACTTCCCCTCTTCATAGTTTTTCGAACAATCCTTATCCACCCCTGGAGGGTTTCGCCACCATACTGGTTGCCGATTATCACGAACCTCAATTAATCGAGATCCCCTCCCAAAGTTCCAAGCATATCTATTTTCGCGCTTCTATGATTCTCTTGTCGAATTCCCTTTGTGCGACCTGAGCGAGTCCGGATCACAGGATGTCTGTGAGTAATGATTCACCCGTCGCACCCCGCCTATCCGAAAGCGACGATCTTCGAATAAGCGATACCGGTTCGGGGAGTTCGCAGGTTGAGAACGAGACTCGAGAGAACCCAATCTGTCCTTATAGCACTTCAAGATTCTTCGACCAGGAATGCTCCCGCTATCGCGACTGCCCAACACACACGGTTGAGAGGAGCCCCGTGAGCGATAACGATGGGCGTACGACAACGGAGATGCGTGACCGCGGGTCTGGTCAGGCCGAGGAGACAGCACAACGAGTTAACGTCACGGAAGAACATGGCGCAGGTTCGGATTGGTCGAGCATGGAATCAAACTCTAGAAGTGTATCAATGCCTAGCCAGGATATAGGTTCCAATTCTCAGCAGTCGGATACCGATGCTGATACCAACACGACCGATTCGGAGCAATCGACATCACATCCGGCGCCGCGTACGGTCCAAGTTTCTAGTACACGAGAAGAAGGCATTACTCTTCGGGAGGCGTTAAATCAGACGGTTGAATCGCTTACTAGTCTATCTATTGAAAATCCAGTATCACCTCAGTCCAGGACCAACACGAGTTCACCGATAATTAGGCTCCCGAATCAGAGCGCGGCTGCACCATTGGTGATTTCGGGCGAGATGCAAAGGCCCCCCTCGCGCTTAAATCCGATAGCACCAGAATTCGCTCCACGCCCAGGGAGGTCTGCGCAGGACATTGCCCTCCCGAGATGGCAACCAGATAGTGAAGTGACCATTTGCCCAATATGTCGTACACAGTTCAGCTTTTTTGTTAGGAAACATCATTGCCGGTATGTTTTCATTTACGTATAACTATCTGGGAAAAGTAGGAAAAGGAAACTAACAAAGGGAAAAGAAAATGTGGAAGAGTCGTATGTAATGCCTGCTCCCCGCATCGGATTACAATACCGCATCAATATATTGTACGGCCGCCTGGAGAAAGGGCGTATCAAAGATATTCATTCCTTGGAGATGAAGGCGGCGTCGCCGATTTTACTGCTCTCGGAGGTGGTGAGCAAGTCCGGCTCTGCAACCCCTGCGTGCCGGACCCGAATACTACGCCGCCCCGAACCCAACACTCGACGAGCCATTTCTCTCCTAGATCGACGCATAATCGATCTCAGAGTGGTTCTAGTGGTAACTATAATAATGACAACACCTACAGCCGCCCTTCACAATACCTAGTATTGCCGAATTCACCTCATGATGCTTACTCTAGGAGTCGAAGTGTCACGATGGTTTGTTTCCCTGTTCCCACTTACAAGCTGCCTACTAATATTCTTGTAGAGTTCTGGCCCGGGTCCCTCGAGGGTTGTAAATCCGGGACCTTATTTTCCGCCTCAGAATAGAATTATAACTGGAACCCCGCCGACGTACTACCCACACCCACACCCACACCCGCAGCTGGTACAACCGATATATCGTCGCACTTCATTTCTCAACCATCAATTCCCGGGTGCTTCTTTTATTGATATAGGAAATGGCTCTTCGTCTTCGTCGTCAGCAGCGATGGTTAACCGCCCGTTACCACCCGCGCCACAGATTCCGGAAGAGGACGAGTGTCCTATATGCCACCGTGAGCTACCCTCAAGAGAGCTCTCTAACTTTGAGGCTCTCCGAGAGTCGCATATCGAATCATGTATCAAGACACACAGTTCGTATAACCCCAGTTCCAGTGTGGCTGGTGGGTCAAATCGGCCTCTTCGTAGGTCTGGTATGTTTCCGTATTCAGCGACGGAGAAAGACTGTGTCGACTCTGCGGAATGCACCATTTGTCTCGAAGAGTTTGAAGTTGGTGTCCCCATGGCGCGTTTAGAGTGCCTATGTCGTTTTCATCGAGCTTGCATTACTGCATGGTTTGTTAATCACCCTGGGCGGTGTCCTGTTCATCAACACGATAGTCTTGGCTATTGACTAAACGCTTGGCCGATATTGTCGTTGAATCACTTTCATGTCTCTACTACTCACTTCATAGCATAGAGTTCATATGTTTTGCCTCTTTGTACTTATATCAGTTCCAAACTCCTTTGGGGGCTTAACCCAGCCATGGGTTTGGCAAAGGCGGCGGGCGTTTATAGCACTGCTCGACATTCTTTATAATCTGCATCTCTAATGGCTAGCGGAAGGGGTCCTTCGTTTTCCCTAGATTCACGTGGCTCCTACGTCACTACCTAACATAAGGATGGAGTATGGCGCAGGGGGGTCTTGTCGTGTTAGCGCTTGGATAGACTTATACCATTCTGCTTTACTTTTTCCCAATTCAAGCTCACCTTGGGACAATTCGTCGACGAGTTATGTGCCGGCGTTCAGTGACGTGGTAGGATTATATTAGTATGTAAGAGAAATTCTCGTAACTTGCTGCCAATAATGGCGAGTAACTAACCTCTCGGTGTCGTACCATTATGATACAACTATGCTGCTGTCCGTCATTCTCTAGTTTAAGGTCGACGAGGGACTCGAGCTATTAGGTGCGCTGACAGGGATCGGTGTTAGCCTCGTCGACCTTGGCCTTTCACCGACTTTCAAGGTAATTAGAGAAATACAGTGGCGTGTATGTACCTACACACCTAAGGTTACCGTCTTACCTGAAGTACCAACCAGATGCCGGCTTACATGGTACGTAAGTAGCAAGCCAGGAAGCATGGCCGTGCTAGGAAGCGGATTTTGGGGGGCCCCACATCGAACCTGATTTTAGTCTAGTGTTGGCGCCGGCGATCGAGATTTCCCCATCCTGCTTTTGCCCGGACGGCCGTCTTTTCTGCTTCTTTTTTTTTTTTTCTTCTTCTTCTTCTTTCCCCCACGCGTAAGCACGCAAGCTTATTAGTTAGTTCGGGGTCTTGGGGTCTTGGGGTTTAGGGGACCTGTCACAAAAGAGACGCTATCTTACGTACGCCTCGCCGGTGCTTGACTTATTTTCGACGGGATACATAGGACGTGACAGGATTCCCCGGAAATGACGTACGTCGCAACGCGCTAGGTCGCCTGGAGGTCTGGGCTGGCCCCTATTTCCCCTTATTTCCTGTCACCTATTCCCCCTACACTAGGCGCCTAGGTTAGGAGGCTAGGTAGGTAAGTAGGTACCCTCATGCCGAAAGTGAGCTATCATGTATCGGACCCCTCCCTGGGTGCCTGGGTGGCGAACGGGATAATTGGCTGGATAGTCGGGGTAGCTTGCATTTCGCGCCTGCGACTAGATCGGGGCGCACCTGACGTCGTCTTACGGGGACGGGCTGGGGATTGGGGATCAGAGGGGGGCGTGTAATATCGTACTGTGATGCTACCCTTGTCACCGAGGACGCGGATAAATGCCGTAGTTGGGTTCTGCATGTATGCGCATACATGCATCTGTCCGTACGTACGTATGCGTTCTTCGTACGTACTGTACTGTTGTATATGTAGGTGTATGAGTGGATGACCGTGGCCAGATTCGACGCGGTTAGTCCAATGGGAACGCGACAAACGGCGCAAATCGGAATACTGCAAATCTGATATGTATGCCCAGACGATGCAGGCCGGGGATGTTCCGGGCGGTCGTCCGGACCCGGGTCACTGGACAGCCTCCGAGGACTCCGCCATCGATTGGTCACGGGTCCCGGGTTCGGAACCACGTGGCTGTTTCGTTGGGTCCTGTTATGGGGTTTTCTAATCAACTAATAAGTAAAGTGATGCTTTCTAGTAGATTAGTCTGGAGTCGGTGTCGAACCTGTGACGCAATTATGAAGTAGTATCCAAGGGCCTTCACGTGAATTCGGGACTGAGTAATCTAACAATTGAAGCCGCTTGCTTGGCCAGCATCCAGGTATCCCTCTTGCGAATCTCGAAAGCAATCAATGAGGGACTGATGATGGAGTTCGTGGATCATATATTGGTGTCTCAGAGTATTATCGGACCGGAACGCAGGTTGTATTCCTGGCAATTTTAAAGGTCTGCAACCCTACCATGTGGATTAACGACAGCTCATAATTCATGTAATTTATAAACCTCCCTCTGATTAGCATGCTGCCATGCTAGATGCAGTCCTTAGCTAGCTTTCTATATGAAAAGCTCTTGGCTCTGAACCATTGGAGGAAAGGACATGAAAATGCTTGGCCAGTAGCTTGACGAGGATACGAAGGCTTAAAAATTCACTTATTGTGTAGATTTCTTTATGTATCCCATCTAGATATCCAAGCTGCAAGTCATCTCGGCATGATAGGTGTCGGGTACATTAAGGCAGGATGGAATTGGCAATCTCGGCGAACAAGGTAGTTTGTTATTCGATTACCGTAAAGCTGTAGAAAATAGTTATCTACAAACATGAATATTTTATACACAGGACTGTCTCTTACATTTGCCAAAATCGCGCGCCTTTTCCTAAATATTGTCCTTATCATGCTTATATACATCTCCCTTTAGGATATGTACCTTAAACGGGAATGCCTCCCGAACTTCTATTCATGAGGCTCTTGTGATTCGCCCCGATACGGATGCCATTTAGGGGCTTGGACGTTACCAGGACACGCGTTAACGCACCTTATAGGGATGTATGTCTTACTTATCATACCTTGATGGGCTTCTCATCGACCAGTGCCACAACCTCGGAGCCTAACCGCATCTAACCGACGGCTACCTATTGTTCAGCTTCTGCGAGTCTAAATGCAGTACACAGGAGTAGTTTCAGGTGAGGTAACCAGTTTAGTTTACTTATTAGGCAGGTACCTGATTAGAACGGATCGATGTCAAATAGAGAGGTTTTAAGTGAGAAGAGGAATAACCAAGCCAAAGGATCATGAAGGGCGACAAATGAGCGAGTGATTACAGCTTATGTTGCAGCGTCCACCAATGACTAGATGGATCGTTACATAGTATCGTCCAACAACGAATAGCGGAACTCGGCATCCCATTCGCGTCGATACAAGCACTTCTAGATAGCTGAGCGAAGCGGAAGCGGTGAAAAATACCATTCGTCTTCTGTTCTTCCGTCCACCCATCCATATGTGCAGCCATCCCACGTGCCGCTACGACATGCCACGGGCGAAAAAGGAAAAGAACCCGCAAGGATCAGTCAGAATGACAGGCACCCCCCACTAAACACCGGTGAGACTTCATCCTGGAATATACAATCTCCTGTCTAACATACCACTATGGCGTAGGCCGACGCGGTACGGAGGGGATAACAAAGCACAAAGGTCGGCAGAGCAGATACCGTCACCTAGCGGAGTCTACTTCTTTATAGTTCTCGCATACTGTACGCAAGTAGAGGACGAGATAGGAAAGAAGTGTACATAAGCACACATATGACATACACTTTACTAAACCCCCCCTTTACGAGGTCAATGCCTGTCGAAAAACGAAGACAAGTCGCGCCGATTGCGTCAACATCAAATAAAGAATATGGAACAATGACTAGCAGCCACGCTTTGTACACATGGCAAATTCACGAAAAGACTCAGATGATGACGAAGTTAGGTTCAGATTTGCGAAAAAAAGCTCATGGGATTTCTGAAAGGCGATAGGAACCAAAGACCCCCCAGTTCGGATGTCAACTAGACTCACACGCGAATGCTACCCGTTCCAACCCTCCTCGAGATAATATAACCATCATAATAATAAAAAAGCCACGTCTTATTTTCCCGTCCCCGTCCCTCCCAAAAGCCCTCGTCGAAACTAACCGGTGATGGGCTACCTTCGTGGGGGCGACATTCCTTTCTATAGGTCCCAGCATACGAAGGGTGCAAGAAAAAAGATGGAAGAAAAAAGACAAGGACCGAGCGCGGGCGTGGGCGCAACGGGATAGCGGTAGGTAGGTAGAGGGGTTGTTGTGACGATCAGTTTCGCTTGGGCGTTGGCTCCCAAAGTGTGGTTACACAGATAAGGGTTCCTTGCGCTTCGACTCGCCCGGGCGCTGCGCCTGATGGGAATCTGGATTTTCCCATCAGATTAAATCCATGGTCCAGAGCTTTTCGATTTCTTCTCCTTGGTTGCTCCTGCTCCAATGATCTTCGCTCGTGTAAAATAACCCATGCTTACAATGCGCCTGAAATGAAAATATGAATAGTAATGAATGAAAAATGTTCCAGCCCGGCGGACGTCGCAACGCCGACCTTGCCGCCCGATTCTTATGCGTAGTTTTTTCTCTTTCCTTTTATTTCTCGAAACTTTTCGGCCGGTGCAAATGTTCCCGGGACTGGATAAGAACACTTGCTCGAAGCAGATAGATCTCCGCCTGTACCCCTATTTCGACCGGCTTACAACACCACTAACCCCCCTGGCCCTGTTTACACCGCATGTGAGAATACCCATACGACAACCCTATCTTCCATGTCAATCCAGCTGTCCCGCATCGCTATGGGAATCACAACATGTGCATTATTGAACCGCCCAATGCGACTACCATGTCGTAGGACTTCCCCCTCGGTCGCACCCATAGCAACGTCGATGCTTTTACCAATCAGGCCGTGCCTAGCGTAGTGTTATCCATCATGAAGATTGATAAAAAGAAGTATCGCATTGCTGACGTCTCCTGCGAAGAGGTAAGTCCTCATGGTAGCGAACCAGGCCAGGGGTTGGAAGAGTGTTTCCTGTCGTCTGACTAGAATTGACGTCTTACTTGACGGTACATTCCGGCGATTTCGTAGCTGTCCTCGACGGTAGATATGGCGCAGATAAGAGGACTTAAAAAGCATCCTAGCCATAGGTCAGCTTGCCAACACTGCAAACCAAGTTTTGGGCGAATGAGCAGATATGGCTCAGCTCCGGAGCGAATGGGACAAAAAGGCTGACCCGACTATATGCCAGGTCATAACATGATACTATTCGTCACCAGCGAGAAATCCAGAGTAGCAGTCGAATAAACGGGTAGGCTCTATTCGCGAATCATTGTGCTCGAACCCAGCTATGTCCCAATGATGAGCAACGCCTACGTACATGTTGCCAACGAGGTCAATCGCCTCCGGTTGACTGCCGAAATCAAATCGTTATTGCAAACGCCGTTTGTGATGCCAAATTCCGTTCAACCCACCCCCTGATCCAATGGTAGTCCTGATGCTGATATAAGTCATGAAACGGCAGTGGTATATAAACTCTTTTTCAACACCGGATTCCCTGTATTGGTATAAAAATCACAGTACAACTCGTCACCCCCAAATACGTAGCACTGTTAAAACACACTCAGAATTGAAGTCTCCCGAATTAGCCGGGCGGATCATCCCACTGAGAAGAACTACTAAAATCCAGAAGCAACGAGCGGCCACCGAGCGAATCTCGTTAGTAAATATATTGGTAAATTCGGTTTAAATCCGGTGAGTTCGAATCTCGGTGCCAGTAGCGATCTAAAGTCGCGAAATCGGTATGGGTATCATAGGCGCCACTGTCGCGATACGGCGGCCATTGTTTGTCCAGCCTCCCCTCTTCTCTCCATTGTAGCCCCCATCGCAACGGCTTACTTCCTGCCGCGGTTGGTAGATGTAATTTTGCTTGTGCTCATTAGATCGCCAATATATTTCTGCAAAAACTTGTTATGGCTGTCAAGCTTGTCGTGTTCTTCCTTGACTGCCTCTATTCGGTTAAAGATCATTAAAAGAGAATCCTGAAGTGCTCTCGCGTGTCTGTAACCTTGTCAGCCCTAACTTTGTCAATCTTGACGAAATAAATAAGACCCACTTATGAAGCTCTTCCCTGGCCTCGCGTCCCATAACCTCAATATCCTCGCTCGTCCTTCGTGGGCTCATGGCCCGCACATCGTCAGGCTCAAGTTCCGGTTCTAAAGGGCCAACTTGGGAAGAATCTCGAGGGACTATAAGGGTGCCGCTGCTCTTACGATTAGGCAAGCGCGGTCTAATAGGAACGGGACTGTGGATCTCCTGGGTTTCTGCGGAGGATGAAGACGATGAATCCGATCGCTCGGGGGGATTTGGTTTCGTATTTGTGGGTTCACTGCTCATTGTGAACGCGTTGCGTGTATATATTTCCTATATGTAATTCCTACTACTGGTCCAGACCGTCGAAGGGTTTGCCGAAATGAAGTATTAAGTTTGGTGGTAGAAGCGAACGACGTGATGCCCGCGGTATTAGAGTGGATTAACGTTCTTGTTTTTTTAGCAGGATGCTCGAGAAGGTTTACGCCCGTATCCTCCCGTCACCCAAGCTTCCGAGAGATCGCCACCATTCAGTATAGGTAGTAGGTGTCGTGATGTCCGGGCGGGTAGAATAAGTGCGTAGCTATGTCCGTGTGCGACGGGCCTGAGGCGCAGGTAACGAGAGAAAGGTGCGCGAGAGGCTGTCTTGGCTAATTCCTGCAAGAAGGATACATCGGCTCTTTTTCTATAATTTCTTCTGGTGAGGGTGTGGGTTGTATAAGTCGGTCAGGCTAGGTAATGGAAAAGAGAAAGGGTGGGCTTTGGGTAATAAGGGAGGAGAAGCAGGAAGACGTCGAACGGGCCTGGTCTTGCGAATCGGGGATGAGCGGGGGGGACCAATTCGACATAGGGTTGAAGTGATCGCCAGTCTAAAGCTAAGGACTTGGACGGGGGTGCCGCAGGTGTTTTGGGGGTGACAGGGTGAGCGTGGTTGGGTTTTGCGCTGGCCGAATATGGGAGAGTTTGTGTGGTCAGTCAGCTCGTGGGTCGTTGTCGATCGGTACAAAATTGTTCAAAGGACGGGCAGAGAAGGACGTTTTTGTTAAGGCCTCTGATGTGACAGAGAATTTACGGCACGGCACAGGGAAACGAAGGGATGTGGGCGAGTGACATAGTCCACAGTAAACTAGCACCGTATTAGCCGAGTGGAACCTATCCACTTTGTTTGTTTGCCATGTACCTGCCTTACCAAGGCGTATTTGGAACTTTCAATCAAGGGCGTAACCCGAATGTGTACACCTGCTTTTTTTTTCTCTTCTTTTTCTTTTCCTTTTCCTTCTTTGTTTCGTTTGTAACTTTGTACACCCTACCTTTTTCTGCTTTTGTACCAACTCGCGCCCCGCCGACATTTTCATAGGTAGTGTATAACTACCTAGGTACATAGTGTACATAGATACCCATGTCTTTCCATGCCTTCCATGTCTCCATAAGTTGTCTCGTACCTACTTTAGGTACCTACGTAGTGTACCGACCTAGCCTTAAACATGTATTTACACAATGCTTTCCCTAATGCATTCATTAAATTTACCTAACATAGGTGTCTCTACGTTAGGTATGCGTAGCCTATTCAAGTAATACCTGCCAACCTGACTAGGTAACTATGTCAATGTCATGAAGGAAAGAGGCTTTTCAATAAGGGAATTTATATCATAGTAGGCAAACCGTGTTTCAGTCGGAAGGGTACCTATGAACCTTGTAATCAAAATTATAGGGAAAGAATCGACAAAAAAAAAAGAAAATTTTCGTCTCAAGAGGTATCATTAAAGATGTGACTGCCTAAGCCTTAAGGTTCTTTTCTATTCTGTCGTATCCGTTCCAGTGGATGCCTTGACTGCTTCGTAATGTAAGAAAAGTACCTCTCATTCAAATGTTTATTAGTCCCGTCTTCAGCATTACCCATCCAGCATTACCATCTAATAAGTCCGTGTATAAGCCTCAACAGGCAGCTCGACTCTACCCTAAATCTGCGGAGGCTCCCAGGTGGAAAATTCTGACAGATTCTATTTGTGCCTCTTTACCCTTTAAGAGATCCAAACCTGAAACATGACAGCGGCAGTAGAAGGACAAGCTGTATCTGAGAAACATTCAATTATATTCTTCGTTACTAATAGTGCCGAATTACTCTATCTAAAATAAAGGGCTCCTGTAGGGGGAACCACTGAAGTGCATCCACATAAAAGAATATCCTAGTTATCCTAGTCGCGCGGATCGTCGTCGGCTTGTGTGACTCCAACAAGACCGCTCATGATTGGGAGATTTGGATAAGAAGTGGCTCTTCGAATGGGGAATGAACAGGCGTGGTAACGAGGAATGGGATTGCTACTGGATTCCTCTCGGGCTTGGCTCGAGGCAATTCAACCAATCAGCATATTCAAATTCATGGGTCGGCAAGAGAAGTTGATGGAGCACGGCAATCTTAGGCCGTTTCCAAGGGGTTCCTGTTATGAGCAACTGATCTTAAAAGCCTGCTTCACGAATACGTTTTCAGTAAGTGATAAGCAAAAAGGCTCCGTTTAACGGCCCATTATGATGCTTACGAGATTTTCACAATCTGGCGGTCGGAACAGGACCCGAATTACTTCGCGCTGATTATGCTTGCTGGCGCGTTTGATAAGCTTCATCAAGGGCAAGCATAAGGCAGGCATGGGTAAGTTGGATCACGATCACATATCTCACGACCAACACATCTCCCAGATCATTGTACCGAAGAACGATGAACTAAACTATTAGAGATGTTCAAACATGTCCTCATGCATATCAAAAAGAAAAAGAGGCATTTTAGATGAAGATAGGAACCCGAGTCGGAGGGACGGCAGAAAATATGACTGGCCTATTATAACCCTTGGCGCAAATTAAAGTTGTTCTTCCGCTCTGCAGGGCGCCAATTCCAGAGGACGTGAAAATGGACCCCTAAAAAAAATAATGTCCGCGTTCGGACTCTACAGGATGCAAGTTAAGCAAAATGCTAAATGCCATCCGCCAAAACCCCATGAGGTGGCGAAAATACCACTAAGGAGCTGCGTCGTCGCTAAACCACCCAATTCGATTCAATTGAGTAAGGTCTTTTGTTACCTCAACTATCAATTAAATTTTTATTTCGCACTCCTCACGATTGACTTGAGAAACTGACCAGAATAGCCAAAATAATCAGAATGACAGATCAAGCAGGGCGAAACAAGAATATTCGAGACGACGTCGAGATGGCGTAATCGGTACGTCCTCGGATCTTTTTCTGGGCGGTTCAATGGCTTTTTGGGCTAGGGCAGGCCCCGGAAGATGACGATTTCGTAGACGGGAACAGACAAGGACAGATAGATATATCTGGGGCATCAGAGCTGAGGCAGAGGCGACTCAGGCGACAGCTGGGCTGCCTTTGAAGTTTGTACACTACAGTCGAAGACACAGTATGGTGAATTCAACAACAAGTACACCATTCTATCAGTACCTTAGGTACCTACATAAAGTATGTACTGCCATGATGCAGCATTTCCAAATCGGATGCGGGGCCTTTTCACGCCCGGGCGTGTGTGGTGAAAGATACGCGGTGATGTCATTCCTAAGCAATGTGTGGTACTATCTAACTCGTCGCCGGCTTCAGCTTAACTACCTGGGTAGCCAATACGTACCAAATAGGCGTCTAGTACCCTTAAGTTGTTCTACTTACCCATGAACCGTGGCCATTCCACAATAGAGGCAACAAAGCAAGCTGACAAGAAGACAAGCCGGACAAGGCGACGACTTCTTGCTACGACTTCAAAACAGCCTGCTAGGATTCTCATAGCAGGATGACGATCAAAATGTCAAGATCTACCCAAAAATATCCCCCATGCACCTAGCCCTCGTCTGATTAGGTATTCAAGCAGATTAACGAGACGTTTTCTGCATGCCTTACCCACCGTCTAATCATTACCTTCATAGGAAGGTATACTGGCAAATCCTCATTTGAGCCAGGCTATTCACGGCAAGTTTGTTACCAGTTCCTATTGCCCGTCGTCTTCTTCCTCCGATTTAAGTCGATAAAGGTCGATTTAAGAGCGATGTCTTCCCCCTGGGACCCTGCCGCTTGCCCTGGTCGCGTTTAGTAGTCAAATCGACATCTTTCATGTGGCTTGCTTGCTATTTCTATCGTGGTGACGACATGGTGTACCAGTTTTTCGTAAGAGGCTCATTGACCCTCACCGGGTCCCCGGGGTCTATACATATGCGTCTAGGTACATGGTAGTTATAGGTGTGCGTAGCGTTAACCCCATTGATTCTCCCGCGAATAAGACCTCATGGCTTCTCTCATGTGTATCAGCCACTGCGCCAGGCCGAGCACTTTTCGAGACCCCTTAATCTCAAGCATCTTTTTAGATTTTAGGAAGCCTTCGCCCAAATCTTCCACCGAACCTCCAGGTTCTTAATGCTTCGTCATATTTCGAAATCCTCTTGCGATCTCCTGCTGCTTGCTGCTGCTTGCCGCTACCTGTGCGTATGTCGTGGAACGATAATGACATCACACTTACATTCAACTACTAAACTCCCCTTTCCAAGAGTGCTGTAGTAACCATTTCCCCTCATTAAACGTTTCAATGTTATCCAGTCAAGCCTTTACCTATCGAAACGCGTGCCCGTGTGAGATCCCTTATTGTGAGGTACGTATATTGTACATATACCTCTTACATACCTAGGCAGGCACCCAGGTATGTAGGTAGGATGTAGGTATCCATATCCCTTTCGTTCCATTTTTGGTTTCTCTTTTCTTTTTTCCCCCTTTTTTGACATGTAGTTGGGACCAATGCTATTAGCTCATAAACTCGAATTAATATCGCTCTAACTTCTCACTACGATGGGTCTTAGAAAGCGCATTGGATAGGTACACGCACAATGTACTACTCGCATCTTTCATGTACCTTACGTAAACTGCTGTGTAATGTGCCATTACCTCCCGAGGTTTTTAAACGTTAACCAGTTATACCTGATTAAAATCCCTCTATCAACTTACCCAAAAATAATTACAATTACAACCCGTATAAACCCACCTATTCAAAAACCTATATGCGCCTATATGCATTTATCATATGTTTTTCCTATGCGTACTGTGACTAAAAAAGGTCCTAATGGTAACGCCCGCTTTTTTTCTTTCCGGTTATCTAAAAATTCGAAGGGCCGAATCCTGCACGTCTCACGTACTTCAACAACGGCTATCAATTTCTTCCACATATGCCAGTCCCACCCAGCAATTATATATTGTGGCCCGGTGTTATTCATCACCACGTAACACGGCTGCCCAAGTCTCACCCGGATTCCTAACTAACGAGCTAAACGAAGTATCTAATGTTAATAGGGTAGAGCATTTGCTCCATAGCAACCCACAACACGCAAGCGCCTCCACTCCAAAACTTTTGTCAGAAGTGTGTATCCCACACTGCATCACGGACACTGGAATATCTTCATCGAAACAAGGGTGGTAAAAAAGATGCACTTCACCGACAAGAAGCGGCCTCGAAGTGCCGATCTTCTGCTCCCGCGATGCTTGTCCGACGTGTTCGGCCAATCATAGATCGTGGGCATAGACATCGTCTCCTCCAAGCTTAGTACCAGAGATCGTCGGTCGTTGGGGCCAAGTCTTTGTTGCCGGAGCATTCTCGCCTCCCAGTTTATCGCACCCCCCCAAAAAAGCATATCACGAGGGACCTCGTTAGGTCCGCGGCCTGCCACGTGCAACATCAGCCGTTGCCTCTCATCCGCTCGCATAGTCCGTCTATACTGCCATAGTGAGCGGGGCTTGCTGTGTCGTAGGGCGCATTGGCACACTCCTCTACTAAACCTAGGTACCTTACCAGTTTTGCCTACTTATCAGATGGTGGCCTAGTCCAGATAAACCCTCAGTTTTATCGAAGCCTAGCTGACGATCATGTTATAGCCATGCCGGCAGCCACATCTGTGCCTCATTCTGGGGCTTGCCAATGGGCCGCGGCCTCTTGTTACGAGGTTATTAGGCATAACGGGATGGTAGAGATGATCTCCAGCTCCTGTGCAGCTGGAACTTGGTTGAACACAATTTGCAGCTGCTAAAGACGAACACCAACACCATCTCAATTTATTAGTCGGTTGCGAGAGGTCAGAACCCTCGTGTTTAGGTAGTGCGGTGATCACTGGTATTTACCACACATACGTAGTCTTGGGTCCTTCTAGCTCGGCTTCGAGAAGCAGGATTTCGTCAGAGCCTCGTCCTCGTTTCGGTTCCTTTTATTTAACTTGTCAACCTGCCACGAGCTCATCATGCATAACGCAGTAAGAATCCTCCCTACATATGATCATGAAAGGTTGACAGTTGGCCGGGCGGTGATCTGTAATGGATCTCTTCCCCTTGGGAAACCAGCGCGTTGTGATCAACAAGGCGGCCTTCGCCCTGATCAGCAATGCGAGCTCACGGAACTGGAGGATGGAAAAGCCCGAGACTCGTTGCGTTTTACTACCAACGCTAGCCTGCCTAACAGATCGTGCATACAGTACCTAGTTGCGGAATACCCAACGGAGTAAGTTGGGCTTGAAAGTAGACTCCACCAGGTCTTTGGTACCCTCCTTCACGTGTTAGTGTTGTTAGTGCACGAAGCCGTCACATATACATACTAGTGTACGTTGACTTCTAGAAGCAAAATGGTGTGCGCATTAACCTGAATCGGTTATGAAATCCAACTGGGCTTGCACAATAGTATCCATGCGCTTCCATAAAAGGGTAAAGCTGGTTTTGGATTCGGTCTCCATAAGGATGGATGGCGGATCCAGCGGGAGCTTTACTTGAAGTCCCGAAATTCCAACACAGCCAATAGAATCAAAGATAGCAGGATTATAGCAACATCGAAATATATGAAATTCGTTCTTTCAACGCTATTGGCGCCACGCATTTTCTCCTAAATTGGAGTCAATAGCTTACAACTTCACACAGCACGTTCTCGCTATCCCCGTCGCTGACACACTTGGTTTTGTGTTTACCTAAATCACCTGAGTAATATGAGCCATCATGAGCGATGAGTTAACTTTCATTAGAGTTCAGCGCCAACGGTTGGCATGTCACACTCATGATCTATGACGGCATGGAAAACATCGTCTTTTATACGTCACGACCTCTAACGTATAATCCGGTGTATTCAAAGCTAGGCAGGAGGTCGTTGATTTTTGCCTCAGATTATGCATCTTATGTGATCGTACTAGACCGGTAGAATTGTTAAATAAATTGTTTATACTTTAAAGGCGGATAGCCGCATTAACCTGCATCGATCTGCATCATGGCAATGGCCTCAACCCAATGGGCGGATTTAACAAATAGGAAATATGTCCCCTGGGAGGCTAAGGGCGTGGAGATAATTCCAGCTGGTGAAGAGGAGGATATGAGAGCTGTGATTGCACAGATCGGTGAGATGCAACGGCGCCAGTATAACAAGACACGACATTGTTACGGTGGTACTCACGCTAGAACACAAGGTATTGTCAAAGGGAGGTTTGTTGTACCAGGCGATCTACCCAGACATCTAAAACAATCCGAACTTTTTAGGGAAGCTGGAGAATATCCTGTTGCATGTCGCTATAGCTCAGAACCAGGCGATCCAGGTCTCGACGCAGGTGTTTCCAAGCGTCTTGGTCTACTAGCAAATTCTAACACATGAACAGGACCGTATCTCCCAGCCACGGGGGTTTGCCATGAAGATATTCAATGTAAATGGGGAAATGTTTGATGCTGGCCGAGACTATTCAACCCAAGATATCGAATTCAACAGCATACCAGCTATCGAGCTTGCCGATGCAAAAACGACAAGGGAAATATTAGGCATTCGTCTGCTATACGATAGCGATACGAAGGAAGTATATAGGCAGTTAAAAGAACGACCCGACTATGAACTTCAAAAGTCTAGGGACAAGGCTCCAAACAAGCACCTCGAGTCGATGAGATGGTATTCGCAAACCGCGTACCGCTTCGGGGACTACGTTATGAAGTACCGGCTCGTTCCATCCACAGAAACGCAAAGGAAACTGGCGGCGGAGACAGTGAAGCCGGAGGATGCTGACGATATATTACACCGATGGTTACGGGACTTTCACGCAAGCCACGATGCCGAGTTCTTATTCCAAGTACAACTTTTGGAAAATCTGGAAGACCAGCCCGTAGAGTATGCCGGCATCACGTGGGATGAGAAGAAATATCCTTGGCAACCTGTCGCCGAACTCGTCATTCCTAAACAGGAAAGTTTTAGCTACGAAAGAAAGTCATTCTGGGAGGATCACATGAGGCTTGATCCGGTGGGTATCATGCAATTCATTACTTCCCTGTATTTGCTGTAAAAGCAAAACATGTCTCTTGCCTCCTTCTCCTCGAATCCATCTTCTCATGGAAAATAGCTCAATCTTCGTGTCCGACCCTGACGATCACAGAGCAAATTACTAATTTTAAACGCAGTGGCATGGCCTCGTGACACTTCAACCCTTGGGTAGCTCGAATCGCTTAAGGAGAGTTTGTAAGTGCAAGGCTCTAAAACTAAAATATGGCGTGGTTCTTACAGATGTCTCGGTAGTATATCCAGCCAGTAGCGCTTTAAGGCGGAAAATGAATGCAAGGCAGGAAATCAGCGTCCAAAACATTGACGAGATACCAGGTTGAGACGTACGCCCAATTGACCAACCTAAACGAAGGCAGCAAGTAATTGTTATTTATAGCGTTGCATTCAGCATTCAGCATTCAGCATTTACGAAGTTCGCAGGAGAACCCAGACGTGCAGGTCGGTTAGAATTGTGTGCGAGACGATCCGTTACCGGACGGTATGATGCACAACGCCGGAATATATAGCGAATTGTGTACGCATGGGTTTTTTTTTTCTCTCATCGGACAAGAAGCGTTACGGAGGTAGGATGCCGCATGCGAACAAGATCTTGGCCTACAGATTAAAAAAAGAAAAAAAAAGGAGGTGTGGCAATTTGTACCAAAGGGTAGGTATCTAAAGAATATTTTACCAAACTAATGATAAATTTGTAACACGAGCATTGTAACTCATAAGCCGAGAATACGTGAGAGAAAAGGGCGGTCCATCGCATTTCGTATCTCCCGACCCCCGAGGTAGGACTGAATATAAATAGTCGCCACATATTTGAGTGGGATTCGTTTCGGGTCAACAGTAGAAGACAGAGTTGTGTTGAGGTAGGCGACTGTGCTACGGGTACACTGTCGTGAGGGTATCGTGGTTACATCGGGGGGGTGGCCTGGTTATATATAGATAAACACCGTTGCGAGCTTGGTAACCGATGATTGATGAGAGCAGAGTAGCATGCATGGACCGAAGACGACGTTTTGTGCCGACTGCGTCCTTCCTGTTCGGCAAATTAGCTGTCAGTGGCCGGCAACCGGGAACCTTTGGTCCAGCTCAGCGCTTTTCTATTTCCTCCTTCGTAGACGGATGCGCGGGATCGCTGGCGCGCTGAACAGCCTTTCCCGCTGGTAGCTAACTTATCCAAAAACCCAGCGGCTGTCCCTCCGACCGAGCGAAAGCTCGCTATATCGACCGCCGAGCTGGACAGCAAAGGAAAGTTCTGGTAAATTGCTGTCTTGGGCGGCTCGCTGGGATCCTACGTCCTGACACGGATGTCCGGGGTTCAGCGCTACGCGCCAAGCCGGCAGAGCAGGTATCGTATGAGGAAAATTTAAATGTTATAAGTAGGTTAATGAAAATGTGGAAGACTATTTAAGGATATGTGGAGGATATCATGGCTCATCTATACCAATAATTTCATCGCGGTGATTTATTACCTAAACATTTGGCTTCATAAGTCATCTTGAAGATTAACCTAGTCAACTCCGTGACATTAGAACCAGCCGCTAAATAATTAATTCTTAGCATATACATCAATAGATTAGTTGAGTGGAAACAGATTAAAGATATGGGCTGGCTTCATCTAGATGCGCTCTAGTATAACCTGGAACAACACAAGTTGGGTGTCCATACTTCGACCTTTACCTAATCTACATATACGAAGTAATATTCCGAGAACAGGATAGGAAACGATCTTCTGGTACTCAAATAGGTCCCAGGCTCTCGGGACAGCTACCTAAGCTATACCAGTCTAATACCAGTTGAACCAAGGAAAAGTATTAACCAAGATATCTTGGTACGGACTAACCAGAGGTGGAAGCAGGGTTGGGACGAGAAATACCTAGTAGGGCTAATTAAATAAGAATTAAGAGCTTATAATTATACAAATGGTACATAGGTATAAAAGTCTGTTATTAGTTGCAGCTTAGACTATAACCATAAAAGACCCTTCAACTACTCTTGCAGCAGGGTTCCAGTTGCGGCTGGTTAGATTCACGTACAGGACAACTATAGCCCGCGAGTACCATATATACACTCAGATACCTGGTCACAACATGACTGGGCCTTGGTTCAAGAAGGGCAAGTAGAATAACAGCAAGACGAGATGTATGATTGTAAACAGGCCACCCAAAACATGGAAGAGGTTATACTAGTGTTTTATAGATCAACCTAGAAGTGCCTATACGTGGCGGTAATGCTGTTTTACGTATCATGACCCAAGCCGACTTGCCCACAATGGTTAGCTACGTGAATAATGAGGTAAAAGTGTGAGTGAGGCTTCCATGGAATATTTGATGATGTTTAGAGATATATGATGTATATATTTTGACAGATATTTTTCGTTACAGAACTCAACATATGAACGTATATTCGAAGGGGAAACACGTAGGAAAATTGACTCAGGGGTATGAAGACGTAATAGGCCGGTTCTCACCACATCGCTATGGTCTTTGAATCAAGTCAGGTTCATAACAAGTCATGTGTGAATGAGGCCGTGTACACACCTCTTTACAAGGAGAAATTTGCCTTTTTCTTTATACGCTTTTATATGACGTATTCTCCGGATATGAAGGGCTGTTAGACATGATAGGACGCAGGCAGCTTAACTCATAAAGTATGCCCGGTATAAAGCTAAGTAGTCTTTCTGGATAAAATGTTTGAGAAGGAGATTGAGGAGGGATATGAAATATGGCCTTGTTCTTCTAGATACGAATCTGAATAATCTCACAAAAAATATAGTAGGAGTAGAACGACTAGGAGAATAACACTACCAGATTAATCTCGGTCCCTCCCCCAATTATCCAATGAGCCAAGAAATAGGGGTAACTTCCCAGATAAACCCAGGAAAATGCCTGAATCAGAGGATAACCGACCTTCCGCGATCATTTTGAGGCCGGATATTTCAGTGGATGAAGCAGAAGGCTTTAATTTACATGTAGTCTTGTACTTGTATTAAGGCCATATTCATATCGGCATTGGGAAAAGTGAAGAAGATACTACCTGTCACGAGGTGGACCAAGAAGCAAGGAAACAACTTCGTTGTTCCGCGAGGAACCTATCTACAACTATGGCTAAAGACTACTACGTTTAGAACAAGTACTTTGTTCTATATGTAGCACAGGCTAGAACCCTGACAAGGAGCGCATATTGAACAGGATTGTCCAGAATGATCCTACTTGAACATCGCAGCATATTACCTTAGGTAACCAGGAAATACCCCTGTATGGTAAACACAGTGAGTTAAATAATCGAATTGGTCGTCGCTAGATATTACTGATGGAAGCATCTACAACATACCTATCCTCAAGGCTTTTATAGATCGCATATCATCCCGATTATGAAATTCTCTTTTATCCAATCATCATATAACCCTTACAATCAATGCCATTAAGCATAGGTACTTACCTAGGCTCACGTTCTCAATAAGTGGTCGTTGATTTTAAAAGATAGGCTTGTTTACCTATCGTTCAGGGGTAGAGGATACTTGACGATAGGCAACTAATTACATTCTTATATCCACTATTGAAGTGAACTATTGGTTCTAGTTTTCCATTCCTTATCATGATGGAATATGTAAAGTTCTATGGTTAATAGTGTTGAGCAAAACCTTTGCCGAAGCTGTGATCTAAAATCCCATATACAAATCATTCTGGTGTATTCTGCCCTTCAATCGAATTCATTTTTTCGAGCGCTGTAGCGGCTACCCCGCGAGCCTTCGGGTCGACCTTCTCGTCGCCCGCAACAAATTCAAATTGCGCTTTCCATATCCTCCAATGTTGCATGCACCACGTGTCTCGAGGATTGTGCTTGTCTGGCGTTTCCTTCTTTTTACACTGCCCATAAACATAGCGCAACTCGTCGGGCCATATGAGCCATTGTGCTGCACCTTGAATATGGCCCCCAATATGTTCAGGTTTGGAGGTTATGCGAACATTGAAGGTGGGACATTTCTTACCATATGGCATGATATCCCGCAACGCGCTGTTAAACCCACAATCACTAAAACCAGTCATAGCGATGCGTGCCAAAGCAGACTGGTAATTGCGCCAGCGGGCCTCTCCTTCACTACCTGGCGTATCAATACCCGACCTTGGGTATCTTATAGCTGCGTTATTCCTTAACGGCGAAATCTAGCAAAATAATCGAGTAGTCACTAACCGTCTGCTCCAATACGTAGCTCCTCCGTTGAATAACCCTTATCCGCCCATAGGGACATCATCTGCACATCCCCGAATACATCATTACTTAAAAAATAATCAGGGGCCTCGTGCTCGGGCATGGCCATCAAAGCTTCGAGGAAGTGAATAACTCTTGTCTGTCCTAGATGATATGGCGGGAAAACAGAACATATATTAGGGAAAAATTGGAAAAAGCGATCAACATAACCGCTAGCATTTGGTGTGTCACGGCGGGGTATATGATCATCGTCGTCTGTTTCTATGGAGTCTGGTCGCTTCAGGAGTGCCTGAAGCCTGCGCGAAGACTCCTGCACAACCCAAGTATCGAGCTCGGTAGCGAGTTGGGCTGGAGTTTGAGAATCATCAACTAACGCTCTCAATAATCTTGCGCAGAATCGGTCTTCGGGGTCGTCATCGACGTATAAGTCTAAGATGAGGGGCAGCGGTTCGTTTTGTTCAGCAGCCATGGTTAGAACAATAAGGTACAATTTTGAAGATATCTTCCTAGGAAATAGTAATAGTAACCTTATGTGATCAATGCTGTATCTTATTTTAATTCATTACGTGGTAGATTTCTGGCGCCCAGTCTAATCTTACTTATGTAATACTTATCAATTAGCAGTTTTCCATAGTAATTTCCAAAAAAGTTTCAGTATAATAAACCGGACTTTGTCCTGGATTGATATCTTAAGATTTCGAAATGCGATACAATTGGCGAAGGTCGCCGAGGGATATTGAACCGGGGTAGTGTGATTATGTAATAGGAGCTACCCTGAAGGACCCTGTTGGCCCCCCCCCCCCCTATAAGGTTTACACACGCTCTTTTGGAATAAATAGGCCTTCAGGAGTTGTTTTCTTGCCCGATCAGCTCAAGTTCTACATAGTTCTTTAGAAATCGCCTTCATAGAGTCTTCATACGAGAATATACATTTTCAGTCTCCTTCGAAGATATCCTCTTAGAGTGCGCTACTATTGGCAAGCAGTCACATATATCTGTTTCTCTACCCGATCAGCTTATTCTCCTCCTCAGGATATAGTCACGTTGTATCCTCTGGCTCATACAGCCTCTGGCTTGCTATGGGTTAGTTGAAGTACAGGGCATATCCTGCAGGAGCTATCGGAGCTCCTGTTCAATATCACGTGGTATTGAAAAATAGATACATTTCGATAATTTTGCAGCCATGGATCGGAAACTGATGCAACTCGATTTATTTTACTCGTAATTAAGATGAAGAGTGGAATGATACCAATTATTAAAAGATCGGAATTGACATCGTAAAGTTATTACGCTGCGAATGTTATCGGTCCCGGCTTTCCGATACGGAGGAATGTATACCTAGTACCTAGTTGCGGATAGCAAAACTCTTATTTAAGACTAACCGTTAGTTAACTCTTACTATTTCAATAGTATCCCTTAAAGTAAAAGCAAATTTAAAAATCGATAAATAACCAAGCACGTTCCAAGGCAACGTTGCTTGGAATAGCAATCTCCCACGGTGCATCCAGCGACGGCATCCTCCCCGAGTAAGAAAACGCCGTATACGTGCCAATACCAGCGCCATCGTCCCGCTCCAGTGTCACCGGCGCCGTCAACCCCGTCCCTTTCAACGTGGGGTCTTCAATCTCCGGGTAGACCATCAACTTCATGCCGGACGGGTTGGCTGTCCTACTGCGCGCCCAGAACGGAAGCCCATCCCGAATATTGGCAAGGATGAGCGTCGTCGTCGTGGACGAGCTCGCATCCGGGCCCCGCCCCCTCGACACCTTGTGCCACTCGTCCGGGTACTCGTCGCGGAGGTTGAGGGCCAGCGTGGGCGGCTTGAGCGCGTCGACGGCCGTCTCGGCCACCTGCTTCAGCCGGCCGCCGCCGTTGACCGACGTGTAGCGCAGGTGCATAACGACGTCGGAGATGGTGCGGTAGTCGAACTGCCGCATCTTGTCCGGCAGCGACACCTGCCAGTCCGAGACGGCGCCCGCGCCCTCGAACGGCCCGTACTGCCCGGACGCCTGGAAGTCGAGGCTGAAGGTGCCCGAGTCGCGCGTGCCGTTGGTGACGGCGATTTCGGTGATGGGGATGCGGTCAGTGCGGTACTTACCCTCCTCGTCCTCGTACAGCGACTGCGCGTCCTTGACGAGGGCTGACGTGCGGTATTTATGCTTCGTCAGCGAGAGCGTGCAGTTGATGGACGTGTACGCGCCCACGATGCACGGTAGGCTAAGGGCCACGGACGCGATGCGGCGGCAGTAATGGCCGGGGAAGTCTCTGTCAAATAGGGACTCGGGTAGTCGAACGATGGCGGAGCCTGTCTCTTGTATCGTGAGGAGCGCGCGAGGATCCAGCCCACGCAGCGATATGTTCTTCTCGATCTCGAAGTCGTGCGTGGCGTTTTCAATATGCATCATTTCCATCCTCTTTAGGTCGGCGTACAGAGCCTCACCACTAGTCAGGCCATCACGGCTTTTTTCCCAATATCCGCCGATGGTCAGGGTCGGTTGCGTGGTGCTGTCTGGGTAGCGCACGGCGTGTTCGAAGTCGAGGGTTCTCCGCACGAGCTTGGCCATGTCAAGCGCCTGGAGATAGGTCTGATGGAGTACCTGGCTGATGGAGTTGTCGAGGAACTTATACAGCTGTTCGGCCGTGTACTTGGAACGCATCCATTCCTCCTCGGCTGCCGCGTTGTCCGCCTCTCGCTGCTGTGCCTGGATCTCCAGGTCCATCGTCGCTAGGCGAGCGTCGATCTGCTCTGTCTCCATGTCGAGCTTCATGAGCTCGTGGCCGATTGTGTTAGCCTGGAACAGGCGCTCCTGTAGTTGTCGCGACAAGGTGGACTTTCGACCGGCGCGTGAGCCCTGGTCTAATACAGTCTGTGCTCGCCCCCGCATGGCGATCGCCAGGCTTTGCGCGGCCTGGCCGATTGTGGTCCCCCCCATGGTCGTGCTCAGACCAATACCCCATGGCTCAACATTGGCCGTAATATCGGGCATGCCGAGGAGGAATGCGGCCTGGGATTCGAGGTCTGACGCAGACTGGTTTAGAGTAGAGGCCGAATCGTATGCAATTCCTTCCATGTTCTCATAAGGCGACATGCGCAGGTCGTCTTTGGTAGGGGCCTCGATGTTGATCTCGATGTCCTCCCAATGCTCGCCAGGATTGGGGATGGCCTTGGACTCTCCCGTGAGCTGAAGGTAGTATTGGAGCTGCATTGCATATTGACTTCTGGCTGCTTCCAATGGTTCGCGGGACCTCTGTATCTCCGTCTTCTGATGCTGCTTGATCTTCAGGTTCAAGGCATAAATGGACTGTCGGTGCTTATATTGTAGCATTGAGAGGCTTTCTGCATCTCTCTTCTCTTTGATACCAACTAGCTGCTGCGCTGTTTCCTTGATCTCCTTGGCGTACTCGTATGCTCGCTGGAGCAAGTAATTGAACCGGTAGGATGGCATCGGAGCCTCCATGTCGACCGAGAGGCCTCCTAGGGACGACGCGCCTAAACTGGGACTTCCTCCGATCAACGCACCTGGATCGATGGGCGGCTCAAACAGACTCAATACCCTCTTGCGACCATTGATGTCAAGCCCATGGCGAATGTTGTATAAGCGGTCGTCGATTAGGTTCCTAAGGGCAACCAATGCCGGATTGGCCGGGGTGCAGAAGTAGTCTGTACGCAGGAATCCAAGATACCTGTTATTGATTTCGCCCCTCTGGTCGTCCGGACCGGGGATCCCAAAGAATGGGAACTCCAGTCCAATATCGACCTTGAGGTTGCTGTTGGGATCCAGATTGTCCTTGATCTTCTGGTATGTCATGACAGCGGGCTTGCCTAGACGTGGCGTTACCTCTGGCTGGGGCCCGAATACTTGAGAGGCCTCGGTGTATCGCTGCAGCGCAAGCGGGAGGCTTTCAAGTGTATCCTGGCGGAAATACTCATCTCCCGCCGCTATTAGGATCTCGATGTATTTCATGGCGATGCGGAACATGTAAGCCGAAGGCTTCCCCCTGGCGGCGGCATGCACGTTGCTTTTACTCTCCAGCCACTCATCCTGTGTCATCCTTTTCTTCCAATCGAGGTCAAAGGTTGGCCCTCTTCCGGTCCGTACCTGCTCGTCCCGAAATGGCGGAAAGGACCAGGCCTCCTCGACTTTCCCACCGACAATGGTAGGATCAAAAACGAGACGGGCCACCGAAAGTGCGAGCTCGTATTGCTGCGCGGCTAGAAGACGCTCTATCAACAAAGATGGGATATGTACGCCAAGCTCCCAGTTGTATATGGCAAACGGCGTAGATAGTTCGTGGGGCAGTGCTGAGTTACGCCGGCCAAAGATGTCGTGGCTATAGTCGCCTGTTGTGGGCTTACCGTCTGGCGAATATTTAAACGCCCTAAGAGTTGCAAAGAGAGGTTTGAGGCCCCTTTCCGAATTCATGTCTTTGAGGAGCATAGGGTTGACGAAGTCGCTGATGTTTTCTGTCTTCAGCCTCTGGCCCTCCAATTGGTCGGTTGCGTCACGAGGGTCCAGTTCATACATTTCGTAGTCCGGGGGAAAAGAGAACATGGTCTCCGACTTTCCTTCATCTGACGACTCTACGATGAATCCCGTCGGGGCACCATAATTAATTTTATCAAACGACATGACCAGCCTATGTGACATGGTCTTCTTGTTCCGCTTCTTCTTCGTAGGGATCAACGGCTGTGGCTTCGTATCAGAAAAGACGCCTACCTGAGGACGGGCACCCCAGTTCTCGCCTTGTCTGCTAACGAATTTGGAAAACTCTAGCCGGTAAATAGGCGCTATGTCATTAAAGACAGGGGCATCTACTGATGAAGCCGGATAATTTCCTCCGTCCACCAAGACCAGTTGTTGGTCGCGTAACTCGAAGTGTCCTAACACCTCCATAGCGGATTTGATAACCCGCCCAACCTGGACTCGTAGAATATCTTTGTCTCTCGTGTCGATTTGGAACTGTAGACCGGAGATATCTGGCAGGAGCTTGTCCTCTTCGATGATACAGAGCGCCGACTGGCATGCCTTCTTGTTGGTCCATTTACCGTTCTGGAGTTCAATATATCCGAGGCGCAGCTCCCAGTGCCGTTGGGCGTTAGAGGGAGGCACCATTTTCTGAAGGTATTTAATCATTGGGTCGTCAGTAGTGTCATCATCATTTCCTCCTGTCGACTCCACGTCTTTCTTCTTGGACATCACCTCGGGGAGGAAAACAAACAGTCGGTTCTTGAACATGGTGGGTACTATGTATGAGCCCACTGTAGGAAGCTTGTTCCCGGCGCCGTCCACATCCTGTACGGGAATATCGACATTCATTCTGCTCCATGGCGTCCAATAGGCTATTATGTTGACGTCCGACCCGCCTAGCTGTAGTTTACGATAATAAAACACAGCAGGGCTCGTCCGCGTGCGAGCAAAGACGTGGAACTCGGAGTCATAGGCGATATCCTCCTCGCCTTTGCCGACTGAAGTTCTCTTATCTTGCCTTTCCCACAGGTACCCTTCGACTTGAAGGTCGGCAACCTCGTTGACACGATACACGTAATCTTTGACCAAGGACGTGATACTGTCCATGTCTAGTTTAGTCTCCATGACTGCTGACTCTAGAGCTAGATACTGTTCCGTTTTGTCGTCCCGCAACGTCGGGTCCAACCAATTTTCGGGGTAGAAGAACGCCTTCTGCCTTGCTTCCCAGAGACGGTAGCGCAACATCGCATCCAAGTCGCTACCCATGAGCTGTAGGCGGGCTGTGTCATCTACCCCATAGACATTTTCTGCCCCGAGTATGCAGCGCTGGACGAAAAGCTGGACCGTGGATATGGCTTGCTTTATTCGGGAGGTCTGAAGCTCAGGCCCCATTTCTACGTCGCAGAGGAAGTAGCCAAACAGCTTTTCTGCGGTTGTAGCATAGCTGTGAACCCTATACTTATCCGACAGCAGACATTGTACCAAGGCATTTCTTTGGCCGTCACGGATCTCGTCGCTAGCCAAGGATAGCGCCGTCGGCCCATTCCTAAGTGAAGTTGACGACAATCTAGACTGCGTAGCCGACCGGAATATGGCCGCATATTCAAAGTCCTTGCTGGCTATGGTATGATCAGGTCCTGGCATCACGGGCTCGGATGTGGTAAAAAGCGATTCCAGCGATATGGTGGGGAAGTTGACCTTTTTCATGAACCGTAGAGATTCCCTCATCTCGAAGAGTGCCGATACGCTCTTGAATCGCTGTTTACGTGACTCCTCGCTGAGGTTTGGGTATTTCGCCGCGAGGTAACCCGAGCATATCTGCTCTGGCCATGCCGACACGCTAGCGATGCGTGACGACAATGATTCGTCCTCATTCTGCGTTGAGGCGAAGAGCCATCTGTACAGTTCGATGAGCGGCCTCTTTGGCATGCTGCGGCTAACCTCATCCCTTATAAGCTGGTATTTCTCCAATTGTCGAATATTATCGAGAGTGAGAGCATCGAAGTTGAAGTGATCCATGCGATTCCAGAACTCGATCTCCGTCACCTCCAGTACGAAGTGGTTTACAACGTACGACAACTGCATTAACTTCGTCACAACAGCTCCTGTATTCGTCACTAGCTGGCCGTCGACGAGAGTGTCTGTCGTGAAGCTTGCCGGCGCTATCCCGGTAGCCCCCTGTGCAGCCCACGTCAATCCGGTCACATCCCCACCATATTGGATTTCATACCATTTCCCGCCCAGTAAGCGGCCGCTAACGGCTGTGTACACGTTCGACGAAACTCTATTAAATGCCAACCGCTCTCCATCTATCCATAGTGGTGCCGGATCTTTGCCCGCTCCCACGGAGATGGTAAAAACGTAAGCAGCCGTCGTCGGCGGGCGAAAATAGCCATTGAAAAGCGCGACACTGGCGGATGATGAATTCCCTATTCGCAACAGGATGTCCATTCCAGAGCTTATAGAGACATCATCTGGTAGTATTTCTGCGTGTTTAATGATATCTGATAAGAGAAATCGCAACATGGTCGAGTCAAGCTCGGGGAGGAACTGCCTGAGAGAAGTCACAATAAGCTCTTGCTTCTGAGTTCGCTCCACGATGGGTGTCATGGTGACAATAAAAAGCCTATATCGGCGTGCGGCCTGTTCCATTTCATCCTCTTCAGAGTTACTCGTCAGTCCTCGGAACAGGTCACGCGCGCTCTTTTCGCCGAGGACAGGACTAAAATACTGAATGAAAATGGGATCCTCGCCAACAGGGGGTTCAGGCGCCTTGGCTGGATCTTCCAGGAAACCGACGATCTTCTGGGCTTCTTCCTTCCCCAACAGACTGCTACATATCACGGAGGCTCTTGAGACTAGGTCTCCTTCTATTGAAGGTTCGCTCTGTATCGTGCCCGGCATAGAAAGGATCGTGTTTGTGATGTCGATGGCCTTGTCCAAGGTCATGTTCATACTCTCGTCAGAGGAGCTAGACACTCCATTAATGGCGAATAATAGCTCGGTGAGGGAGAATGTTGATGAGCTCGGCTGTTCTGGCTTGAAGTACTCTATAACAGCCAGAGTCGTCGCTGGATCTTTCAAAAGATCAAATTGGCGGTCGAAGATCGACACGAATCCTTCATAATCAAGAGGAGATATCCCCAGTATCGTGCACAAGAGAGAAATCCTGTATAATTGAGATATGTTCGCTAGGGATAGCTGGTCCGTCATCTGCGAATAGAGTTTGATAGACTCGTACTCCTCGGGCGTGATCTGTAACACCGGTAGGATCAGGTGTACGTAGTCGGAGAGCTTTGTGTCGCCCTTACCTGCGAGCTTGTCTGGAAGAAATACATCCGTTTCACCCTCATATGGCTTGCAAAAGAGTCTATAATAGAGAGAGCTGTTGTTATAGGCGTTTATATCTCCCCACAGAGGTTGCAGCTTTGACGGCGCCATGCCGGTTATATCTACTAACCGCTTGACCGCTGCCAGGTGGCCGAGGGACTCGGTATCAAAGGGCAAGCTTCCCAGGGTAATGAGGGTAGAGTATAGGGAGTCCAGCTCCTCTATGGGCCACTGAAGTTTATTTTTAAGTCGCATAAACGCCTGGATCTGGTTGCAAAGCGTGGGATCAATGATGTTCTCTGTTGCCCCTGCGGCCTTCAAGGGGATCTGCCAGATCCGCATATCGTCCAAGTATCCGTCAAACTTGGTAGTCCGGTCCTTATTCAGAATGACGAGGCGCTTGGCTAAGAAACTCGTCTTTAACAGGCTCAAGAGGCCGGCGAAGTCTAGGCCGCTACGTGGTAGGAACTGGGCTTTGACATTGGTTAGTCCGGAGGGCTCAGTCATCTCCGTATTGCTTGCGTAGCCCCAGTACTGGTACCCGCGTTTGAGGCCGATCTGCTTTTGGTAGTCCTCTAAGCTCAAACTTCGGCCAGAATCGAGCAATGTTTGGTAGCTATAGTAGCTCTCGTTAGTCACTGCAACGTAGTCCTCGTGCTGCAAGCCTAACACTTCAGCGGCAATAGCACGATCGGAAACGGACGCTGCCCTAAAAAAGTCCACGGGCGCCTTTTCAATCCTATCAAGGGACCTGAAGGTACTTAGTAGCTGATACCTCGAGGCTCCAGCAAGCTTAAGGTAGGCTCTGATACTGTGCATCGCCTGGTTATAGGGGAAAACGTTCATAGGGAACACCATGTCACCCACAACCTTCTCGTAGACAACATAATTCGTATTTCTTGGCTGAGACAGATACATGTCGTCGTTGTCGTCTTCTCCCATGTTAGGGATCGGGGTAGGTGGCAAAGAGCCGGCCTTTGCCAGAGTCGCCTCCATCACTTCGTTTACGAGATCAAGGTAAGGAATGAGAATCTTCGTATTGGCGCACGAGAGCTCCAGCAGACTGAGATCTGCTCTCCTTTCGAAGAGTTTATCCCGTAGAGATTTCGAATCCGCGCCCTTGACCTTGTCCAGCTCTTCCAGTAGATTGACGAAGTACGCAGCGGGGCTGAAGACCGAAGCACACTCGACACACCCCATACCCCCAAGACCGAACATGGTGCTGAAATTGATCTCTTCCTGGTCGCTCTTCGCTGACACGTTGCCGGAGCTAGGAGCAGATTCCCCTCCGGACCCCTTTTTATCGTCCGCGGCCGCTATGGCCACATCGGCAATGCCGCTCGTCCCTCGGGCTTTGAGAGCTTCGGCCCAGAGACGTTCCTCGGTCACATCAATCATCAATGCTCTCGTGACAATTCTACCAGCTCGGTCGGGTGCTACCCCGGCGCCGGCTAGTTTACTTGCTGCGCTTTGCTGGTCTTTTGCAATATCTCCCGGTGAGGTGTATTTGCAATTGATAATAGCACCGATGTCTTCTGGCTGCTTCACTAAGGCCTGCAATCTCTGCAGTTGAGTGAGAAATGCTTTCATGTCTTCGGCTTGGTCGGCGGTGACCCCTGCTAGCTCCATGATAGGCACCTCATGCTCTCCCTGTTTGATTTTCGCATCAAACACCCCCTTAACGGATTCCTTTGAGATGTTAAACCCTAGTGCCTCCGATGCCAGCCTTAGGAATGTCGTAACTTTCCCCGTTAATTTTTCTGGCTCTTTGATTATGCTGGCATTGATGAGCCCAGCAATTGCGGATGTCGGAATGCGCTTTAATAGTTGACGTCTGACAAGTGGCCACTCTGTGCCGACAGTCTCTGGCAGTGACTCGGTTTTGATGGCACTGAGAGATTCTACCAGGCGTTGGGGCGTTTGGATGAACTCTTTGAACCGAGCGCTGTCTCCCTCCTTGAAGACTGCACAAAGTCCGGAAGCACCGAGGAGCTTATAGAGCCAGGAGAATAGGGAAAGTTTGCCGTCATCATCAATCGAAATGGTCTTTCCGACAACTACCGTCTCTACAGAGGCCAGGAGAGAGCCTATGCTCTTCCATTCTGCCTCTAGAAGTTTGAAGGTATCTCCTATCCCATCCAGCAGTACAGGTAAGACATTGGCGACGAGCTCTGCGTCGTCCTGTTGACTTTGAAGTGTTGCCTAATTCAGTTATCAGTACGGACTATCCTATGACCTGACAGGATCCCGAGGTTCACTGACCATTCTAATCAGACATCAAGGTGCAAATACAAGTACTCGTTTGCCTCTTTTTGAACAAACAAGAGGCTACTCCTCACTATAACGAAGACATGTCACTCATATAAAGCTAAGGGCTATACATTTTGGTTGTGCCATCCACGTGGTAATAATGCTGAAGTAGCTAGCAGTAGATGACCACTGAAGAGACAGACCTGGCTCAGAACTATCTCAGAACTATCTCATGTTTTCCCATGGGGACCTCGAAGACCCCCAAGATCTCCCCAGCGGGTATTTTCGGCGTGACATTGACTCTCTTCGATACTAGAGTCATCCGAATCCATACGTAACTAGATTATGATCACCAATGGTCTGCTAGCACGAAATGTATGCATTTCGTTTCAGCTAACGGCAGACTCAACCTGCAGGCATCTCGATCAATGTATCATGTGATAGATGCTCAACCACGACAAATATGTGTCACATACCTAATCACGAAGTCTAGATTTCAATCGAAGCTACCTCGACGAATGTATCGGTACTTGATGTTGATCCAGAATGAAGTACACTTGAAGCATACTAGTCGCGGCGTTCGAAGTGCGCCGGACGGCAACTGGGTGTTTTAGATCTACAGTGCATATGCATCTACCCTTTTCTTGGCAGCTGAACCTACCCAGGTAGGAACCATTATGCAATTCTAGCGTATAGTAATATGCGGTGTCTTAATAGTCGAGAGTAGTGCAGCAGCATGTCCCCGCTCGGTGAGGTAGCCAGTATGCACGTCGGTTCGGCTCGTCGCAGCTCAGCTCTCCACTCTCAGATCGCTAAGCTCTCCCCCTAAATCGGCAATCAACCAAAGGAATCTGAAAAAACGGTCTCCGTAGGGCATATACGGCCCCCTCATAATTCGTCAAGATAGAGGTGTGGTGTTGGGGTATATTCCACGTGCCCATTGTCTTGTTCCTTACAAGAGTATAGCGAAACAACCAAGGTGGCATCTTGAGTCGGCCACCGGTCTTGACTTGACTAATACGCGTTGGCGTTATTGATGATCTAGGTTCACTCTTGTCTTTGAATTCCTCCGTTCAGCAACAACCGCAAATATGAGGCAGACCAATATTTCTTCATCCGGTCAGGACTCCCTTACCAACATCAATCTGGATACTGTCAGTGGCTTCTATCATTGGGGTGTCTTCACCTACGACGAGAAGATCAATCAGTTTATTGCACGAGCCTATGAGAGAACCCCGAGTTTGCAGACACTCAAAAAGAGGAGTAACAAAGGGTCAATAAATGCTGCTTTAGGTCCGCCGCAAATCACCATCCCTAGCGATGCGCATCTAAATCTGTCCCGGGTCCTGTACCAAATCACGTAAGTTAAAACTCATCTCGTCGATAATTTTAGTAAGATATTGATTTGTCTGTTGTACATAGGTTCAATTCTGGGACCTTGGAATCCGCAAACAAAGGAACCACCAAGTTAGAAGGGTGGAAAATTGCTCTTATGTGCGATTTGGACACCAGTCAGGTCGCACTGAAAGATGGCGATGCAGAGAACAGTCCCGAGCGCGACTTTATCAAGAAGGAGTTCCGAGTAGGAGACGATAGAGAGCGGGCTGATCGTTTGTTCGTCGAATTGGCTGGTAGACTAATTTCTCCCCCCTATTGAGTAATGGTCCCATTCTGATCCCCGAACAGAGGCAAATTGGAACAGACTTGACAATAGTTCGATGATCATTGACCCGGATACCGGTAACCCGATCTCATTCAATGATTGGCAAGACAAGGTTGGCGACGGGGACGACGAGGATGATCGGCCGGCCCTCTTTAAGAAACTCGTTCAGTCTTGGGCCAAATCTATACAGAAGGAATTTGCTACTACGCTAGCGATTTCTACACCACGATCAATTTCCGGTGCGTAATTTTCTATGCCATCTGTGTTAAGTCAAATTATTGTTTTACGCAATCTGCACTAGAGTCTTACATTGCTATGATAGACAGAAAAACCAGCTTAGGTGCGTACTAACCGCTTAGAATACACGTATATGACTTCTAGTTTATTCATATTTTTAAGCAGGCCCTACGAAATATTTGACGCAGATCTACGCATACGAGAGAGCTGACGAAGATGCGACTCGCAAGAATGAGACTCATTCGAATGCGCAAAACTGCCTCGTCTACCTGGGCATGAGTCAGGATGAACCCTTCCCACAAGCTAAGCAGCTGTTGTACCAAGGCCAGGTCCTCTCTACCACTAAGATGACTCTGGTCGCTGGATATCAGTTGTACCTAGACCGGTTCCTATTGCCCGCCCTAGCAAGATTTAACGCCGCAACCTCACTGTCTCTATTTGCTAAGAATGGCTGGGACTTTGCCTATGAGGTCGGCTTGGATGCATCGGGAGCAGGGGGTGACGACGGATCGTTCCATTTCGCACGATCAGAGGATGGCAAAACGTACACGTATCATCACGAGGCAAATACGCCGGACACCCCGATCCAAAGCCTAGATGATAGGTCCTGGTGTCAGCCGGAGCATTGGAGTAAGTCGTCACTCTTTCTCTTTCTTCCCCCATTAATCTATCTACCTCATATGTGCAATACGAGACATTACTAATGATATGAAAATGCTAGGCAAGACGACAAACACGTTCACTTTCAATGCTGGAAGCCACACTGCTACTCTCAAAGGCAGCGTAGATTATTGTCAGGGTGTGAAAGTTTCCGACAGTCAAGACATGAGCTCTAGCAACAACTTTTATCGGTGCGTATCCCACACGGAAGCGATTATCCAATCCCAAAGAGAGTTAGGATTATTAACATAAGGGGTAACGATTATAGGAACCTTGACGCCAGTTCTTGGAAAGTGGATCTATCACTTACACTCAAAGATGGGATCTTGAGCTTCGAATTTGGTCCGTCTCTCCTTCCCACACACACACACACACACACACACACACACGTTCACGTCGACATACCGCGTGCTAATTCAATCTTACAGCGGACTCCCTAGGCTCGTTTGAGCATCCCGCTTTACTGAAGTCTGACCTTCATAAAAAGGTGGCCGAGTCATTGCGGCGCAGCATCGACGCAGTCTCCAAGGGCACGGGAATCAGCATCCAGGACCCAGATCTACCCTCCTTCTGGGGCGCCAGGCCCCTCAGCACCGTGGGGCCCGTTCTCTTTAGTAGTTCTGGCGGAATTGTCTTGGCTTTAGACCAGGAGAGACCCGGATCAACGGAGGGCTGATGACCACTAGCTTAGGTACCAGGCAGGTAGGTATGTACGAGGGACGAGATTAGGTCTGGAGAAGGTGGTCTTTGATGTATCTAAATTGTCTTTATGTCAATTAGGAAAAGCGAGAATGTCCGTTGGTAAATGATTCTTATGATTCTTACCAATCTCAATCTTATTTTTGCTGTTTCATTCGGAACTTTCCGCATTCGTAACTAGCTGCCGTGTCTTTAAACCCTTTCCTATGTCACGCGTAGCTCCGGCGCTGCTATTTCGAAAGTACTCCTGTACCTAGGTACTTACCGTTAGTCGGACGTAAATAATTTCATCAACTAGCTGCTGTGATAGGTATGGAGGCCTATATGTACGACTTTGCCAAAATCAAAATTTTGAGGCGACTAAACCTGATTTAGGAAAGCGTAGTCTTGATTTTATTGGCCAATACTTTAAATTTAATGATTAGTACTCGTGTTTTATATGGTTTAAATAAGTATATTCTTAATAATCATTCAATAAAGTATATTCATTGATAAAATGGGTAGCATATTGTTAAAATGAGGTTCAAATAGGTAGGTATTGTATATGAGGGCATTCGCACTTATCCTACCCCCCCAAAAAAAACCAACCAACTAAACAACAACAACCAAAACACAATTATACGAACATGTACGATACCGCTATTTGAAGCTATAGATACGTATCTTGAATTATGGTATCTTGAGTTATGGTATCTTGAATTATGGTATCTTGAACGTATCTTGAATTATGGTATCTTAAATTAGGATTAGGTAAATACGTAAAACCGTATATGCCCTTACGTGCGAATACCCTCGCGAATACCATACGAATATTGTGCGAATAGCCTCATGAATAGAATTGCAAACACCACGATACGAGATGCCTTAGATACCTACCTAAGTACGTATGATCTATCATAGGTATTCAACCCATACCTAGCTATTCAAATCATACTTACCTAGCCATTCAAACCATACCTATTCAACCATATCTACCTATTCAACAATACCTAACAGGTATTCAAACCATACTTATTCAACCATACTCATTCAACCATACCTAGGTATTCAAACCAAATCATACCAAATGAGAATAATAGCACGTCAAAATGAAAATATGCTATGTAAAATCCTCTTTATGTGCATAAATACACTCAAACAATGCATATGTATCCTATATTTTAGGTTTAGTACCCAAAAAAGATGGCTCGTGCGCGCCTCAAACATAATATTACCCTTTCTAGCCCAAAATCCTGATTTTGGCAAAGTGTCACATATGGGCCTCCGTAGATAGGTATCATGAAGAAATATTTTTAATTTTAATATATATTCATGTTACAGTACATAATTCTGACATTGCTTCAATTGGTGTATGATAATTTATGACGTAAATGAGATTAAATGAGAATTTTATCACTCAGGGAAGTCGGGGGTTCTCCACGTGTCGACTTACGAAAAGACTTATATTAGAAAGCTAAGAATTTTTTTTAAATTTTTTTTTTTTTTTTTTTTACAAACACTAGACTCTCTTAGAGAATGAATCTTGGAGCCACGTGACGAAGGCATGTGGGTCCATCTCACACCACGTGACATGCAGCAACACAAGTTCAAAGATATTATTGCATTAGGAAAAGGGGGAATTTCGAATTTCAACAGTCTGACTGATTCATTACCTAACGTAAGGCACGGACTACCCCCACCAACGCTTGAAATACGCGTCCTCCAACAACCCATCATCATTTTTCAATCCACCTTAATCAGCTCGCCATCGCCCAACCTGTCTTCGTCAGTACTTGCAGAGATCCACCCAAGTGGAAAATTAAAAAAAAAAAAAAAGTACTTACGGTTTCCATTCTACATCACAGAACAAGGAGCCCTTGTACGCAAACTTTGGGTTCGAGAAGTTGAGCTGTCCGGATCCGGGGTAGACAAATTTGCCGGCACGTTTAAAATTCTCGTTGAGGCCGCGGTTGATCGAGTTAATGGTGCTGACGATACGGGGTTTGACATGTTTGTCGAGGCCGTTGTTCTTCATGTCCACGGCACCATCAATCCACGGATGGCTGCCATCGAGAGTAACGACCGATTTACCTGATTGAACATCCTCAGGGAAAGCAATGACCAGGGACCCCTCCTGTTGGGTGATGGAAACTTTAAAGCTCCATGGCCATCTGTAGTCCTCTCTGTTCATTCGGACAGCGTCAGCATGTATGACTACAAATAAAGTCGGAAGTGACTCACTGGCTCCAATTAAAAGAATTGTCCTTCTCTGGCTGGGTCGACGAGCTGACGTAGGCCTGGCGGACATAATGAATCTCGCCCTTTATCTCGAATTCTCTGGTCCCCGGTATCCACCGGACCGTGACGGTATTTTCGCCTACACAGAGTCGCAGTCAGCAGTCCGGTTCTTGAGTTTATACAAATTGAGCAATGACAAACTTGAGTGCTCGAAGCGCCTCCAAGCGTCGCCTGGTGTGGCTTGATGCGGTGCCCGTGGCTCGTTCATCGCGTTATGATACTGTGCCGCCGTCTCGTCCCCCAACACGTGGAATGCAAACTTGGGGTCACTAGGGCCCGCAGGATCACTCAAGCCTCCATCAAAGCTGTTGGGGAAACTCCATCCCTCTTTTGATACCGTGGGCTTGATGTAGATCGTCGTGCTTCGATTCAAGATCTGCAGCTGTGGCAGGAGGAACTTCTCCATGAAAAGTCGTCGGCTCAGTACGAATGAACCATTCGTCTCAGAAAAGCTGCCATGTTCTGGGAACGCGAGGTTCGCTGACCATTCTAACATCTTAGGCGGCCCGTCGCGATCACCAACGTTTTCGAGGTAGAGGAAGCAGTTATAGTTTCCACCAGTTAGCGAGTCGCCCTCAACGTTACCGTCGGGGTCATAATACGGATAAGATTCGTGCACCAATGATGTCGGGACTGATAGACACCCTTGGTTAGCATTATGTTCCAAGTAGCATTCCGGATCGGTAGAAAAATATGAGATAGGCCATACCAAACGTTGGGTTATCATCTGCGATACAGCATTGCTAGTCAGTCTTCTGTCAACAGCACGACATCGGTAAGGGGCTATTTACCCATCTTGGGCTTGGTGAGCTTGAATCCTAACGTTGTCAGACTATCTTTCTGCAACTCGCGGGTCCATTTTCTCATCATGCTTAGGAAGTCGTCGACGCTGTCGTCATAATCGCCCTCGCCGCTGTCATTCCACTTATCCACGTCATCTTCCCATTCGGAGAACGAACAATGCGCACCGGTCCTCGGATTTACCACTCTCGAGTTCTCATCGACCTTGTTCCAGTTGGCCGCTATTCGAGACAAAGTTAACTTAGAAACCAGGGGATATTTATACAGGGGCAGTTAACTTACACGTGAGCTTTACGTACAGACGCTCAACCCGATAGTCTCCAGGCACGTAGAACGAATCTTCAAATTGTTCCCTCTGCGCCTTGTCCGCTGCAGTCTCGCCCCCTGTCGGCCCCCGTTTAATTTCTTTGATTTCCAAGTCGCACTCGATGATGATAATCCAATCGGTCAAATCGAGTGTGAACCCATTATTGGTCGACATAGTTCCAGTTTTGAAACTGTTAACCCCAGTTAGGTGATGAGATTTACTCCAAAAAATCGAAGGGGGAGAGAAATATGATGACCGACCTTAGGTGATGGTAGACCTTGGATTGATCTAGCTTGTTCTTATGAGCGGGGATAGTGATATTTGGTGGGTTCATCTCCCCTTTGATCGATCCATCACGAATCGTGATGTTGATTTTTTGAAGACCTTCATATTTCTCGTACAGCTTCCTGAAACTGGAATTGATGATTCCCTGGGACATGCCCATGATCTGGTCATAGTAATCATCTTTGCCGCTGCCTATGCGTAGGTTGATTGATAGTCTTGGGTCGCTCATGATGAAGGCAGCAAAAGATGAAGTCAACGATACTAGTGTATCAGCGAGGTTATCACGGAACTTTGCAGATGGGTATGTATACACTACTTCAGTCACGCCTGGGAGGTGTAGGTGCAATTATCTGTCAGCGTAAGTACGTCTCAAGGACTCAACTGATCCAAGGGCAATATGGCGAAGAGCGATGAGCCCGTCTGTCTTCTGTCTTGAAAGCGGTTTCGGCGCACTACTGCTAAACATCACCGTAGCCATGCACAGGGGTGAGTCCGCGCCACCGTCCAAGGGTATACCGTGTTATGGCTAAGCTAAAGCTCACTCAACCGCTTTCCCCCTCCCGGAAGTTCGCCCGCGCATCGAATATTTGCAACCGACTGCGGTTGCTTGCCCCGGTTTTCCTAACTCGGCACATATCACATATGCACAGTCCATGCACGCGTTCCCAGCTGAAAAGCTGCAGATCGCTGAGCAATCACTGGCCAACGAAACCCTAAGCGGGTATGAATTATAACACCTAGTCGTACGCCATATTATGATGCATTAAACTATTAAATATACAAACGTTTTTACATTCGATACGTACTCGAGTAGGTTCACAGGTACCCGGATTCGCGTATGCCGCTACCGGGCATCGATGCCGTTCCGTTTCACTGAAACATCTACACCGATCATCCCATCGCCGGGTGCATTGCAGGACAGTGGACACTTCACCTGATTATGCCATCGATTCCAGAACCGTTAGACCCCGCCCCTTGGCGTCATCAGTAAGATGGCGATGAAACCAATGCGATCACTGATTATCAGATGACGTGTCATGAATCTATGCGCGGCGTGTCTAGACCTGAAGTAGGTCTCTGGTTCTTGCTGGCCACCAGGGTCTTAGACTCCAGCTGATCATGATCGTGCTATTGTATGTGCCGCGTATAAGTGTTGTAAGTCGAATAGGTGGTGAAGCTATTGTGAGGCTTGACACTAAATTTCGGTGGAAGTAGCAAGGCCGAGTATTGTGTGGCTTGCGTTTGTCTTGATGTACGTTGGGCTTGTTTCTATAGCTCTTACTATGTGTTGAGACCCTAGACAATCCTTCAAAGCGTCATTGGTATCGACGGTATACCGTTGCATAGTGCAGCCTAACGGGAAGAGAGGAGGGCAGAGTAAATCCATTATTACAGTATGGCTTCTAGTCTGATGTCAGGGGGGACATCATTGCCTGGTAGGCAAAGTCTAGGCACAGAGGTAATCTTACACAGTTGAGCTCTCTCAATAGGGTAACGCCGTTTACTTAAGCTGATGACACATAGAAAACCTCTCTGAGAGGCGATAAATCTGCAACGGCAGGTGCTAGAAAGGATGAAGGCGCGAATACGGGAGGGGCCGGCCTGAACGCGCCCGGGCACCTTGTTCTTGGCCAAGGTGAAAGTCGGTCATTGCGTGAAAGGTTCAACGTAGACATGTCTACTGGGGGCATGTCACTCAGCGTTCCCATCAAGTCAACTCCGGGGCGCAATGGCTTTGGCCCATCACTGGAACTCGTCTATGACTCTGGCCGTGCGGGCGTCAGTGGTATATTTGGTGTAGGTTGGTCCTTGCAGGGTGTCGACAGCATCTGTCGGAAGACCTCAGTAGCGATCCCTATCTATGATGATGATAAAGACGAGTTCGTCCATTCTAGTGCTGGAGACCTCGTTCCTGTCATTGAAGGCAGCAATGATGAGCGAAAGCCAGTCGAGTGGGAGGAGGTACTTGGGAATGTCCGTTACTGCATCAGGCTGTATCGGCCGCGCGTGGAGTTGGTGCCGTTACGCGTAGAGCGATGGACTACCTTGGACGGCTCCAGGGCGGTTCGCTGGAAGACGATATCATCGGGTAACATCGTGACTAACTTCGGCCAGACCACTAGTTCTAGAGTCACCGGCTGCCGCGGCCAGGAGCAGGGCTTAGTATTCTCGTGGTTGGCATCCGAAGTTCACGATGGCTTCGGAAACCAAATGAAATTTACTTACAAGAGCGAGTCTCTGGATACCTTGGCCCTTAACGTTGAGAGCTACATATACGAAGCCAACCGTCAACCTGTCGACCGTGCAACACAGCGCTATCTCAAGTCAATCAAGTACGGCAACAAGAAACCAAATCGTGACGTAGAGGACTGGTCACTCCTTGATGACGATCAGTCCGAGGGGCCATTTGACTGGGCCTTCGAGGTGATCTTTGATTATGGGGAGCATTCCGTCGGGTCACCCACAACGCAGGAAGAATCACCTGGGTGGCATTTGCGTCCAGATCCTTTCTCGGTTCACACGAGTGGCTTCGAGATCCGTACGTATCGGCGCTGTGAGCGTGTGCTCATGTTCCATCACTTTGAAGAGCTGGGGTGCCAGGACTTCCTTGTTGCTGCAACGGAACTTAAATACGAAACCCATTCGTTGTCCGGCGTCTCAGTCCTCAAGTCACACACCGAGTGCGGCTATCAAGTTGGCCCTACCGGAGAACGGTTGTCGTGTATCCGTCTACCACCCAGCCAGTTTGACTATTGGGAGGCCCCAGACACGACTAGTATGACCGTGGAAGATTTTCAGCTGGAACTCACCGGTCTAGATACATCGAATGCTAAATGGGTGGATTTAAATGGCGATGGGGTGCCCGGAGTCCTCACTAGAGTTGACGGCAATTGGCTCTATCATTCGAATGATAGCAGTGATAAGCCAGCGTTAAAAGGGCCTGGGCAAGTATGCCCGATCCCTCTATTCGCAGCATCCGGAAATTGGACATTGGAAGATCTCCAAGGTGATGGTCAGCTGGACTTTGTGGTCACGCTTCCCGGGACGAACACCTGTGGCTTTCATGAGCGTGTGGACGGCAAGACATGGTCCGATTTTGTCCTAATGAAGTCGCTTCCTACGGATTATTTGGCCGACGATTTTGAGATTCAAAAGCTAGACATGACTGGCAATGGTTATGGCGACATACTGAAATTAAGATATGACCATGGAAATGAATTTTCCTGGCATCCATCACTAGGCCGGCTTGGATACGGGTCTGAAAGACGTACAGTGGGTGCTCCTGTTGTGCCCATAGGAGACGTGGACACGTACGTTGTTATCTGCGATATGAATGGAGATGGCCTGAGTGATGTTGCCTTGGTATGTAGAAATCGTGTCGTCTACTGGCCTAACATGGGCTACGGACGGTTTGGCGCGTGTGTCACTATGGGGAACCCTCCATCTCTATCGGATTGCTCGAGTTTCAGTACTCTTCGAGTGCGCATGGCCGACGTGACTGCATCCGGGACCGCAGACCTGATTTATCTCCCAGCAGAGGGCGGCGTGCATATCTATTACAACCAGTCCGGGAACAACTGGAGCAATGCCCACGTGCTTGATGCATTTCCGGCACTGGACAGGTTTTGCTCCGTCAGCGTCTTTGATGTCGGCGGCCGCGGTACGCAATGCCTCGTCTGGACCTCTGGCCAGGCCGGGCGTGGAACCGGCTTGGGAGCGACGATGGTGCGCTTCATCGACCTAATGGGAGGATGCAGGCCCGGTGTCCTGACCGGATGTAGCAATGGTATTGGAGGCTCGGTGGAGATCTCATATCGTTCGTCTACACAGTACCGCCTCGACGATGAACGAGCCGGGCAGGGCTGGACAACACGGCTCCCGTTCCCCATCAGCTGCGTGCAGCAAGTTGTGACGAGAGATGATGTTGCTAAGACGGCCTGCACGATGCGTTATGCCTACCACAATGGCTCCTACGACGCCAGTGAGCGACAGTTTCGCGGCTTTCAGATGGTGGAACAGTGGGATTCCGAAGATCTCGCAAACCTGGTCGGGCAAAAATACGTTCGTCCACCAGCGCACACAAAGACCTGGTTTTACGTTGGGTGCCAGGAACTGGACGCAACAGCCGATCTACTTGGGTCCTTCCCTGGGGGTAGTATACCGCAGCAGAGTCCATTAGACGCTGCCCATGTCTCTTCTATATTTGCAGCGGAAACGATGACCTCAGCAGAGCTCAAGGACGCTTACAAGGCATTAACAGGCGTGCAGCGTCGAACAGAGATTTTTGGTCATGATGAGACATCCAAGAGCGCTTGTCCATATGTCGTCGTCCAGCAAAATCACGAAGTTTTAATGCGGCAAGGGATACATTCGAGTCAGCGTCACGGAAGGTTTACGGTGTATAGCCGTGAAGAGCTGACATGCCATTATGAGAGAGAGCCGAGTGAGGCCATGGTCCAGCATACCCTCACAACTGAGGTAGACGATTTCGGCAACGTCTGCAAGCAGGCCGTGATCCACTATGGGAAAACGCATAGCGATCTCGACACTGATACGGATCGAGGAAAGCAGCAGGAGACTTTCATATTTTATACGGAAACTGATTATACCAACGCTACCAGTAGCCCCGATAAGCCCAGGCCGGCTCAGACCGAACATTTCCAAGCTCCTTTGTCAGCAGAGGTCCGGGAATATCGCGTCTTCCCGGGATCATCATGGGAGTGCAGCGCGTCAGATAGGTACAGCTGGGAGACTCTGGTTGCAATGCTCCCCAAGATTGACGAGGCTGTCATTAGCGACAACTCCATCGCATTTCCTGCAGGCTCGGAAAATGGGGTGAAGGCCATCGCTTCGAAAGTCCGTACATTGTATACCAAGGCAGATCTGACGGACAAACTCCCACTGGGCAAGCTAGAGCCATTATCGATAGAATATCAAACATACCGGCTCGCATTTCCGGAGAAACTTCTAGAAAATGCCCTAAAAGTCAGCGACGATGAACCATTGATGGATATTGGCGAGCTCAGACAGGAGATTGAAAGCGGTGGCTTCATGCAGTTGACTACGGGCGATGAATGGTGGGCGCCATTGCCACGCAAGACGTTTAGATCCGGCTTCTGTAAGGGATCAGACTCAAGCGATCTATCCGTGGCCCGATCCAACTTTTATATACCAAACACGGAGATCGATCCTCTTGGAAACATGACGTTTCAGGAGATGGACGTATACCGCCTACTTCCCGAGCGGCTCGTTGATGCCGTGGGATGCGAGTCCTCATTTGAAAATGACTATGCTCACATGCGAACCCGGATGTACACCGACGCGAACGGGAACAGGACTCGGACGGCCTTTGACGCTTGTGGACGGCCTATAGGGGTTGCTCATATGGGAGAAGAAGCCGAGACGTTGGGCGATAGTCTCGAAGGTTTTCCGGTTGAGCTGAGCCCTGAGCTCATGGAATCCTTCATTAAAGACCCATCGGGACCGCTAGCCTCACACTTATTATGCAATGCCGGTACTAGGACGATTTATCAGGACTCTTGCCAAATAGTAGATGGCAAGCCAATACCGTCGTTCCGTGTTGAACTGATACGCGACACGCACTACCACGATTTGGACACGGCAACGCAAATCTCGGTCCAGATCACCTATTTCGATGGACACGGCGAGGGAATTCAGGAAGTCTCACTTTCAGGAAACCCGGAAGAAGAGCGGAAGTGGAGTTTCAGTGGCTGGGTAATAAGAGACAACAAAGGCCAACCAGCTAAACAGTTCCTTCCGTTCAGCGCGCCAACACACATCTTCCAACCACAGACGGACGACGCATCATTCCCTGCAACTATATTACTTCGCGATCCCCTGGATAGGATCGTGGCAACGCTCAATGCCGATCACACATGGACCAAAGTCCGATTCAGCCCTTGGACCCAAGTTAGTTTCGATGCCGGGGACACAGTGGGCATAGACGACCCCAGCACCGATCAAGACGTAGGTGCATATTTTCTCATGCTGAACCACGATTCGTATCTTCCATCATGGAGACAAGACAAGACAATTGATCCGCGGGCCGTGACTCAATCTGAGCGCTGTCATGATACACCAACAACAGCTTATAAAAACGCTTTGAGAAATGATATCGTGGTGCAGACAGATAACGGGCAGCTCGATGGTGGTGGCAGAGACCTCCGTTCAACACGTACAATGTGGGACATGTGTGGAGACAATATTGTCGAGGTGCAGGATGCGCTACAGCGTGTTGTTGTATTGAATCAGTATGATTTGATAGGGCAGTTGGTCCGCAGTAAAAGCATGGATGGTGGCAGCTGTTGGTTCTTGTCAAATGCCAGGGGCTCTCCCTCTCTGTCATGGTCGAGCCGAGGATATCGAAAACGCATAGTATACGACGGACTCGGAAGGATCAGAATGACCAAGCTGGCACCGCTGAAAGGTGGGCCAGAGTCGTTGATTTCGGACTACACGTACGGCGAGGGCCAAGCAGATGCGCGAGAGAAGAATCTGAACGGCCAGTTATATCAGCGTCGTGATCAGTCCGGGCTCCATACGAATCAATGCTTTGACTTCCATGGTAACTGCGTCGAGTCATCGATTCGCTACGCTGCCGAATACAAACAAGTCATTGATTGGTCTAAGGTGGACGTGGAAGTCGAAGATACGGAATATAAAGTCAAGTCCAGATTCAACGCGGTCGGTAGAGAGATACACGTCCTAGACTCAAGCGAGGAGTCCGTATGGCGAACATACGATGCAGCGAACCGCTTACAGACGGTCAAGTCGATGACCAAGGAAGGGGAGCTGCTGGTATCAGTGGATAGGATTGACTACTCGGAAGAAGGCGATATCACACTAATCGATTACGGTAACGGCTCGCAGACTGAGCACGATTATGATAAACGAACACGAAGGCGCATCAGAACCCGTACAAAGCGCACGGAAGACGGTGCGTCCCTGGAAGATATCACCTACATACATGACTGTACGGGAAGAATAATAGTCAAAGACAACCAAGCCCAGCAATCGATCTACTTTAACAACACAGTCGTCACGCCATCACAGAGTTTTAGGTACGATGCTATCGGGCAGCTCCTCGAAGGTACGGGCCGTGAGCAGGTGGACGCGGCCAAGGACGGGCAAAAACGACTCCGTCCACATAGCGCTTTTTCCGGACGAGGAGGCTCCATCCCGGGGGACGGCCGCCAAATGGTCGAGTACGTTGAGATTTACAAGTACGACAAGGCGGGAAACATTCTAGAAATGCAACATTCGCCCCGAATTGCAGAGAGCTACTCAGGCTGGACGCGAACGTACATATACGAGGAGCGCAGCTGCATCGATGCTAGCATAAACTGCAATCGGCTGAGCAGCACCACGATCGGCAAAAGCACAGAGACGTTCCGGTACGAAGGAGACGCCGGGCTTGCCGGATGCGTGACCTCGATTCCGGGTTACTCTATGCTGAACTGGGACCACGATAACCGGCTCCATTCGTTCTCATCACAGAGAGTCAACCCTGATAGCGACGCGATACCGGAGACGACATGGTATGTCTACAACGACGAAGGTAAACGAGTACGGAAAATCACGGAAAGGGGAGTGCCGGGAGGAAGTAGTTCGCCGCCGACTAGGAGTAAGGATACACGATTCCTGCCCCTGAGGGACATCTATGTTAAGTATGGCGGCGACGGATCGTCCATTATCCAAACCATCACGACCGCAAGTGTCGGCGATGGTGAGCTTGCCACAAAGCCTATCGCCCTAATCGAGCGTATCTCAGACTCGCAACAGCCGCTCATCCGGTACCGAGCTGGCGAGGCTCTAGAGCTAGATAACAGCTCCAACATAGTTACATACGAAGAGTACTCACCATACGGGTCTGTTACTTATCAATCCCGAGCCGACGGCGCCACGCCACGGAAATACCGTTTCATGCAGTATCAGCGTGACCGCGAGAGCGGACTGGATATTTGCGGAGAGCGATACTACGCGTCCTGGCTAGGACGCTGGACTTCGGCAGATCCTCTGGGAATCGCAGATGGCCTCAATGCATATGCCTACGTGGCGAACGACCCGGTCAATTACGACGACCAAGGCGGAACGGTGAGAGAGCAGAAAGTGGTGGGCGGGCCCAAAGCGGCGCGGGACGAGACGGGCTACTCCAAGCGCATGCGAGGCTGGATCAGAAGAATGGGCGCAAGAGAGGGAGCAGGAGGGGGTAGCCAGGAGTCCCCGTTCGTCTCGTTACTCGAGCGACCAGGTGAGGGTAGCTCAGCCCAGCTGACAAGGCGCGAAATGGCCGAGGCCAAGCTCAGCCGCACTGTGGTATACGACCAAGTACGGCTGCCGCTCGGGATGATCCGCTTCTCGCAGGAGAAGATTAGCCCGCAAGTGCACAACCCGGAGGAGTTAGATAAACTATCAAACGTGAGACAAGAGATGGGTAGTCTCAAGGCCGAAGTCCGGCGGCTGAAGAAGCGTGAGGGCCTTAGCCAGGGGGCCGCCGAGTCCCAGGCCGCCGACAGCTTCCTCAGGAAGTTCGGCCAGATCAACGTGGCACTGGTCGTGGGCTCCCAGCCAGGGGCAGAAAACGACGCGGAAAGGAATGCCAACAAGAACGGCTGGTACTCGATGGACAACCGACGCCTAGCCATCCTCAAGGGCGCACTCTCTAAAACGGTGCCAATCACGGCCCGCTTCGCGACGCAAGAGGAATTCTTCGGCATGGTTGGCCTCGGGGCCACCAACAAGGCTGATCCATCGCGCCAAAAATTTAGTGAAATATACGACCAAGGGTACGCAGGGGGCTGGAAAGAGTTGGAAGCTAAGCAACTAAAAGACTATTTCAAAAGTATGAAGGGCAAGGGGGTGAAATGGAGCACTAAGAACGACGGGAGCTCAATTCGCATTAGTAGCGGTTCAGCTGGACAGAGAAGATGATGTGTTGGGGAAAGCAGGGCGATACCGATCAACCATGTCTGTTTTGGAATCAGACCACCAGAATGATATTTCTCAATAAGGCTCGGTGTGTTTGCCACCAGGTGATATTATCAATCCAATCATTATGAGCAATACTGGTTGAGCAGTATAGGGCGTGATATTCAGGCAATAACCACAAGTTATACCTACGCACTGCGAGGTACCTGCATGTACAGCTTACGTGATGCGTGCCAGCTAAGCCACGTACCCCAACTAATTACTTGAATTACATAGTTTAACTAGATATTATTACCTAACTAAATATCATACCCCATAGGTACTGCCCAACCACGTAGGTTAGTATGTAGTAGGTACCAGGTACCTAGTGTTGCTCTAAAATAATACGAAATTCCGGTCCTTAACAGCTCTATTTAAAGAAAATAGCCGTTCAGCCCTACTGTAAAATAGAAGGCAGGCACTTACAACACGAGAAACTATCAAGGTGGATAAGACCCGAAGAGGTAGTACACTAGGACCGCGCACCGCCACGATAAGTTGTTAGATACGGTTGTACGATGTACTGCGTGTTCAATCCTGCTCTCGACGTAAATCCAACCAATCACACTGCGGCAGAAGTTTCTAAGAAGAAGCTTGGCAACGACGATTCCTACTCCTACTGCGCCTCGTCGAGATCTATTGCCAGCGAAGTTACTGCGGAGCTGCAAATGGCATCTTTCGATTGAAGAATCACGAAGTTATATAGGATTTGACGTAGATAAATAGAAGTTCGTCTGCCGTCGAAATGACAGTTCTGAATCATCATCACCAACAACCTCACCAACAACCTCACTTACTCAGCACTCAATCTACTCTACACAACCAACCAATCCAATACACAACCACCCAATACGATCCAATATCTACCACATCTAGAATTTAATATCTTTACATCTTAATAACTTTCCACTACATCCATCAAAATGAAGTCCTTCGCCATCGCCACCATTGCCGCCGCGGCCCTCGCCTCCTCCGCCGCGGCTCTCCCCACGGAACCCCCCTACGCCAAGGTCAACCTAGTCGCTATCAACCACCCCGTCAGCGGTGAGCGATCCGGGACGCGAGTCACTATCGACCTTGCGACTCTCAGCCACCGGGAGAACTTACCAATCACCGGTTTCGCCATCGAGAGCATCTCCATCACGGCGCCCACCGCTCCAAACGCACCCACCCCCAGCGTGGAGGACATCACCTGCCAGCGCTACCAGGACCAGTTTGGCGTCTCGCGGGGCAGCGCCGCTTTCACCAGCTCCAAAGACGCGTTGATTAGCACCAACTCGGTTGACTTTGGCTACGTTCTCTGCTACGTCAACCCCACCGCCTAGTTTAGTGGTTTATCAGTTGGCGGAAGATGCACGGATATATAAGTCCTTTTCCACGATTGAAATATTTTACCGGGGACGCTCATGATGGTAATGGGTTATTGCATTTGATTTTTAGCGGAGCACATTCCTTACGACTTGCATGCATATAGATAAAGCTTGGTTTCGGGGCCCGGGCCTTTGCATAATACATAGTATATAGGTATATATATATATATATATATATATATATTAAATTCGGTTTGCGATTTGATATTTGGAATTTCGATCAACTGTGAGATTGTGATGTATGAACAATATGTCAGCCGCTGTGGGAAGATACAATTGCGTACCTAGACGAGGGAACGTAATAGGTACCTGTTTATACGATGCACCACAGCGCCAACGGCTATGTACCTACAGCAGATCTTGGCCGTCGTATTTAGTGGATACCTATCATACGTAGTGTAGTAATGTTCCCACTGATTCCCACCAGTTAGCCAGTCCTTTCGGCAGTATCCCCAGCATGGAAAATCGGTCAAACTCCGCACGGATTAGCGCAGGGCTTATATAGCTCAAAATCAAGCAGAACTTCATCAATCACCAAGTCTTGGTGGCTCAGTTGGTCAGAGCGTTGGTCTCATATTTACTATGATTCAACCTGTAGGTTGGGCTATCCAAAGGTCGTGAGTTCGAGCCTCACCCAGGACATCACTTTTTGTTTCGTAGACTTTTTTATCCTCTCCAACCATTCACTGATACGATGTCTCATCCAACATCGGCGCTGGCATTGGAAAAGGCGTGATGCGTGTTTTGAAAGGGCGTAAGTGGCATGTCTTTTGAGCGGCACAGGGCGTCTTTGATTCAATGATGGTGATTGGTCAATGGAGTAGCAACAGCCTACCTTTTGAGTTAGGTATATTATGTAGTATATTATATATATAACAAGCTGCTTCTCTCTTTTTGTTTCTTCCTATTTACACAAGATTACAATTTCTGTCCAGTATATTTGGACAGATCAAGGACGCAATGGACGACATCACAGTTGTTAGACCTGCTAATGCAAATACCGATGTCCTCAAAGAACAGGGTCCTGCTGACGAACAGGCTTTGGAATCGCTCGGCGTGGTAGACCCCCCCAAAGTCCGAACAAAACTACGGACTTACACCCTCTTAGTCGCACTCTACGTACAGGCACCTATTCCAAATAATAAGCCCACGGAACTATACATTTACTAATAATATCCCCAGCTTACCCTATTCGTCGCAGCACTAGACCAAACCATCGTGGCAACATCCATCCCCTCCATCTCCGCCGCGCTGCACTCCGCATCCGGATACGTCTGGATCGGCGGCGCGTACGTGCTCGCCAACGTCGCGGCAGGCCCGATCTGGGCGAAATGCAGCGACATCTGGGGCCGCAAGCCTGCTCTGCTCGGGGCTGTTGGGGTGTTCACAGTCGCCAGCATCGTTGCGGCGTTGAGCACGAATATGCAGATGCTCATTGCCGCCCGTGGGCTGCAGGGCGCGGCGGGCGGCGGGCTGCTTCAGTTGGTTACTATTACTATCTCGGACCTTTTCGATATGCGCAGCAGGGCGCTGTATCTCGGGTTCCTGGGCGTGATGTGGGCGCTCGCCGGATGCGCCGGGCCTTTGATCGGAGGAGCCTTTACCCAGCTCGTGAGTTGGCGGTGGTGTTTCTGGATTAATCTTCCGGTGTGCGGCGCGTCGTTCTTGCTGTTGCTGCTTTTCCTAGACGTCCACGACCCTCATACGAAGTTGCGCGAGGGCCTCGTGGCTATCGATTGGTTTGGCACGTTCTCCATCCTGGGAGTTACTCTCCTGCTTCTCCTCGGTCTCGACTTTGGCGGCGCGATATTTCCCTGGGATAGTCCCAAGGTCATCTGCCTAATCGTGTTCGGAGTTGTGATGATCGGTTTCTTTATTTTCAGCGAGCAGCGCTTGGCTAGGTACCCCTTAATTCCGCTGGGTATGTTTAAGGATTGGTCAAACATCGCGACCTTTATCCTTGCTTTTGCGCATAGTACGGTCGCTATCGGCGCGGAATACTACTTACCGTTATATTTCCAGAGTGCGAAACAAGCGTCACCTGTCCATAGCGGCCTTCTAATACTGCCGATGATGATTACGGAGTCCACGGTGGACGTACTGGTCGGTGTTCTGATTCATCGCACAGGCCGCTACAGGGAAATCATCTGGGCCGGTGCAACGCTCATGACGTTAGGGACAGGGCTGTATATTAACTTCCGATCGGACACATCTCTCGGAGAAATCATCGGGTACCAAATCGTCAACGGCATCGGTACTGCCCTTCTATTTCAAGCGCCTATGATTGCGATCCAGAACACTGTCAGCCAAGCCGATACTGCATCAGCTACATCCGCCTTAGGCTTCATTCGCAACTTGGCGACGTCGTTATCCGTCGTAGTCGGCGGGGTAGTGTTCCAAAACAGCATGGACAATCGCCAATCAGCCCTCATGGCAGCTGGCATCAACGGACCTGTCCTAGACGCTCTGTCTGGCGACCAAGCAGCAGCCAATGTGGAGATTGTCCAGACTATCCAAGATGCGGCTCAGCGCCAGGTAGTGCTAGAAGCTTTCTCGTGGAGTATCAGGAATATGTTTATACTGTACACTAGTGTATCCGCTCTTACGGTGGTGGCGAGCGTTTTTATCAAGCATCGGCAGTTGCGAACAGAGCATACGGAGACGAAGACGGGAATCCAGGAGTTGACCGAGCGTAAAAGATAAGCGCCGAGATAAAATTCATAGGCAGTATAGTAATTCGTAATGAGAACCGTCACCCCGTCGATATTCTAGAATTAGTGCAATTATATCAGCCCATCCATCAGCTTTCCTTTCGCCCGTAGTCACTCAAACATCTTCAATCACTAAACTATTCCAGGTAGCTGCGCTATATATTGCCTCTATCCTAGGCGAGTATCAGAATGGCCATGTGAAAGCAACAACGTGAAAAGGAAAAGATGCCGAGTTTATATTTATGTTATTAGAAGCTTCAGTAAAAGGGACCTATTATTCCATCATTTCTAATGTAAAGATTCCCTCATTCGCTAGCTAATTTTACTGACATCGCTTAGTTAAAACGAGGTAGAATGATACAGATACATAGCTAGGAGGTTCATCCGTCGTCCGATCCCGTGACAGGCACCGTCGGCCCTTTGAGTTGCCTCGAGAACTGGAAGGTTTGATTTTGATCGTAGAGCTTGCGAATAGACCCGTAGTTCTTGAACATAGGACGGCGCTCGGCTGCAGGGTGATTGAGACGGGGGTTTGCCAAATTCTTTTCCCAATTTATGTGCCCTTTGGTTATATGTCAGTAAAACCCCCTTAGGCAGATCAAGGTATCTTAGCTCCCAAGACATGCCATGATCGGGGGCGAGGGAAGGGCCGCTTTATGCCACATACCGGGAGAACCCTTAATCCCGAAATCCTGGTATATACACACAGATATATGCTCGGGAAGTATGGTTATGGTGGTGTCGGTGGCACAGCGCCTACAGAAGAGTTTGTACCGATTTTTTTTGGAGTTTATGATTTCTTTCCAGACGGTTTGTATGGCCTTTAACAGGCCAGTTGACGTGTCTCTCAAATGGCCGAGGACATGAAAATGTGGGCATAGCTTGAGGTCACCTACTGTTACCAACGAAATCTCCATGGCGGCTTTTCGGTAATCCCAAGTTGATTTCAGCAAGTACCTGAAATTACCGTCGCTATCCTTGACAATGTTTGGAGTAGCGACATATTCAACATCCAGTATATTTGGTTGGCCGTGTGGCGGTGGGTGAGTAGGGAAGGCCGTATCACGATGCTCCTTTAACAGCTCTCTGAGGTAAAGTTGGTAGCTGTGATATTTTAGACGTGTGTACTTGAGCGCAAGCTGGATGTGGCGATGATCGATCTGGATTAGACGGCTATCGAGCCGGGATGGTTGGTTGTACACCTTCTTGCACCACTGGTCCCAAGGCGAGGGGCATGTAAACCTCCACGGAGTCGCGGGTGTATCTCCCTAAGAAATAGAGTGTAGCCGAAAACAAGCTTCACATACCCATTCATCTGGGAGGTCGCGAGCGATCCTCGAGAGGTAGTCCAGGCACTGGCAGGCTGTAAATTCATGTACGCTCGGTCTAGCTATGGTAGCACGTAGTGAGCGACACGTCAAGGCAAATATACCTCGATCGACCAGCGGTACCTGGTCCGCTATGATGTGGATTAATTCGACAGGCAATTTCAGAAGGCGACTTCGAGCACATTGTTTCCGATCCACCGGCTCGACCGCCTTGATTGGTAGTTCCTCCCGAGTACTGTCCATGATGCCAAGAAAATTGAAGACGATAAAGTGGTGTTTCTTAGGGTATAATAGGGAGAGATGGTTGAATATAGCGAGAGTTGAGTTGTAACCACATTATTGTTCTATATGCGAATCCAAGCTAAAAATTGTGTTACTAAGATGAAATACCTAAGGCTACCTAGTTAAGTGATATAAAACTCTAATAATACTAATAGTTAGTTAATACTAATAATGCCCAATGTATCGCGCCTACCTCCCCATTTTGGCCTATAGCTTATCGCTTTCTGCCCACTTGCACTTGTACTTGCTCTTTGCGCTTCATCGCGCGCTTCAATCGTTGTGCCTCGCATACTAGTCTCAAGAAGCAACAAGCACCAGGTAAAGATCAAGTTGAAATATAAAATTTCAGGCTGTGCGTGGCCCCTTTAAATTGATTCCAGGGGAACGAAGTGAATTAAAGCTTTATGGAGGTATCCGCGTACCTATATTGAGCGCGTGCAGCGTCAAATCAGTCCGAGTTGACGGGAATAGGATCCCATAATAATACGGCGAGGATATCGATGAATTCCTTGGAAGTTTCACTGGGTTACGAATACATATTCTAGAATTGGATTCTTTGATCAAGCGATATTGACGCCAATGTGATCGCCATTCCTCGATATTGCGATGTACTAGTTGAACCAAGGCCTGCGGGACCCTGACGGCTGCCCGATAAGAAGAGAGAGCCCGTGAGTTGGTCCGGTCAATTTGCTGTGAATTATCGATAATATTGACTTACCTTAGGTACCTCGGTATTTATTTTATAGTACCTTAAGGTACCAAACCTGGAATTAACCACCAAGAAATACCAATATGGATTCCGATGCGACCATAGCCTTGATTGACTCTGTAGAATCCTTACGAGTTTTCGGCATCGTGCTTATTTTTGGTGTGGTGGCCCGCTTCGTATCGAAAGCCGCACGGCAAAACCTGACAAAGTTGACTCGTTTGCACTCTTCTGCTAGTTAACTTGTTAAAATTCATTACTAGTAAAGCTGATTCGCACATGAGCTTCGCGGGATCGCCTTGTAACAATTAGATGATATTATGACTATACCCCACTCTCGTTCGGGTAGCATTGCCTGTCTTATATACTTCAAAATACACATGTGTTCCACGTGTAAGACTTGGCTGCTAAAGAACGGCCGGTTATTCGGCGCCTTAAGAAGCAATAAATCGGCAGGGATTTGCCGTGGGAGCGTTGCATACAGATCACTCAACAGATCATTCAGCGTATAGCGAGTGTTGTACAACAGCACGTCGCGCGCGTGCCTAGGTATTACTGCACTAAGGCCATCTTATTTGTATGACGGGTTCTCTAATGAAATGAACTGATAAATAAGGGACTGTGCAGTGCGTGTAAAAGTACATGCACGATAGGAAAGACTCTGTTCGGCGCCGAGGACGAACTTTGGAACTTGTAACCTACAGAAATTTCAAGCGGTGACCAACCTCGCAAACTAAAACGCCGCTTGAGTGATTTGACTGATCCATATGGCGCGGATACTGACACATCTATGGTAAGAGAAGAGCGCCCGCATCTTTGGCTGCAGTTATCGACGTACGCTGGCGTAGCCCGGTAGTGGCGGTGCCGATTGTCCCGATCCACTGGCCATTCCAAGGATTGGAGAGTGTTCCGGAACGATGCTACTATTATTGTTACTTTCCGCAGCCGTAGCGTCGTGTTTATATGCGGCCTTAGTTAAACCGGAAGGGATCTGCTAGAATTTTTAAGTCCCCGGGACAGATCGATGTGACGATCATCCAACTCCGAGTGATAGAATGGCCGGATAGTACAAAACTAGGTAGCAATTGCATAGCTAGAATATCCTGCTTTTAAACTAGGCACGCTCGTGTCTGGGACTATGTGAGTAGGCTGATACGAGGTCGACGATTGATAACTTGGAATTCTGTCGAAGCATTGCTGAGTACCATCGTTGGACGGGACAGGCGGGATTCCTGTTGAAGATCTACACATCAAGGTTGGACCGCCCGTCTGTCAGTCAACCTAATATTGGGAGATGATGTATTTACGCGCATGCATTGGTCCAGTAAGGTGCCTGCGGGTAACACACATGGATATAGAATAAACAAATGCCTATCTCATACATAATAAAAACAGTAAATGCTTTCAAATAGTAGGTAGATTGGTAAATATCAGCTTACTCGGTACACATCTCAGGTGTTGTAGAAGGAGAAAACCATTCTGAATTGGTGCAGCGTTGCGTAAAATTGCTAATCCCATTGGCTTGGTTCAGGGAACTAGTGGCTACCCTAGTCGAAAAGATCCCTGCCGAAATTACGTCGTTTGGGCCACAAGGGGCCACGAATCTGGGAACATCTGGGAACATTTGGGAACAGCTGCTGAGGTAGCCAAGACCGCAACTTCCAATCACTTCCAATCTTGGTTGCCATTTAAACTTTTGAGGAACGAGGCGCTGCGTGTCTTTTCTTTAATTGCTATTAATCGCTAAGCTTATTTTCCTTGCTATCGCTAGAATTGAACTTCAAATTACTTCTCGACCCGACCTAACATTTTCCCTTTTCCCTTTTTTTCTTCTTCCCTTTCCTCTCGTTTGTCATTTCTTCCCCCCCTTTCCCCCCTTTCCCGTTACTATCAAGGTATGTATGACAGCTTTCAATTACAAGTGACAGAGTGACAGTGATAGAACTTGTGAACTATCGTTAGCTTACCCGCTTGCCCTTGCATCTCCTTACTTACGTGCATCACTAATAGCTACCTAGAAGTCACTAGTTATCCTTTAGCTACATCATCGTTACCCACCTACTGCAGTCGATTTAATACCAAATCTATGTACCATTGTGTTACCAGGCCTATGTTCATCTAGCGCAGCCCGATTTCTTTGTCAGAATCTTCCAGCCCCTCCGTAACTTTTACTCTGCGACTCCTTAATGCTCCGTTACACACCGGTTGGCTACTTATTCTTCCCCCGCCTCTGAGCTGCCTCCAACAGCCGCCATAGCAGCATCGACCGTCACTATGGCTACTGAACGGGAAGCCAACGAGCTCAAGCAGCAAGGAGCTCTTGAAGCTTCTCGCGATCCCGAATCCGACGTCACTTCCGATGCCGCCCAACAAAAATTAGTCGAGGAGAGCAGAAATGCAGGCGTGGCTGCTTTCACATTCGATCCAGATGCAAGTCCAGAGGAGAAAAAGGCCCAGGCTAGAGCTGTATGTTCTCTACGCTTCTCCGTTGAAAATGCTAGCTAATTGAGCTAACATAGGCTATACCTAACGACCCCCGCCGTTCACGAAAGCCGAAAGGTGTAGCTATTGCTACGGACGTCGACGATGGCACGAAGGCCAGTTATGATCTCCCAACTCCCTCGAAAGCTGGGGTTGTTGAGATCCCTAAGGACCAAGACGGCAGGCCGATCGTGGACGGAAATACCCTTGAAGAGGAGGAAGACCTAGCTGCCAAGGTTGGTTGGACTCAGCGATTCGGTTGGCCTGTTGACAGTGTCATGGAAGGCGAAAGTCTATTGGATCATTCTACTTGGTTAGAAGAAAGGCTTCCCGATCAATATTTTGGAGGTTCGTGCGACCAATTCCGATATGATCTCTAGACCGGGGTTACTAACGTTGGTTAAATGCAGAATGGTACCATAATGCTGGTGTGATTATCTTCGCCTGCCTTGCCTCGTGGCTAGTCGCCGTGCTTGGAGGTGGCCTGGCCTGGGTTATCATTGTTATGGCCTGTTGCTCGACATACTACCGGACATCTATCAGACGAGTACGAAGAAATTTCCGCGACGATATTACACGTGAAATGGCCTTGAAGAAGTTAGAAACGGACCACGAATCTCTCGAATGGATAAACTCATTTCTAGTCAAATTTTGGCCCATCTATCAACCTGTTCTCGCTCGAACGGTCATTAACTCCGTCGATCAAGTGCTGAGCTCTGCAACCCCTTCCTTCCTCGATAGTCTACGCCTCAAAACGTTTACACTGGGGTCCAAGCCCCCCAGGATGGAGCATGTGAAGACATATCCCAAGGCGGAGGATGATATTATACTTATGGACTGGAAATTTAGCTTCACGCCAAATGACGATGAAGATATGACAGCCCGCCAGGTCCGCAACAAGATTAACCCCAAGGTAGTTCTCGAAATCCGTATTGGCAAAGCTATGATCAGCAAAGGCCTCGATGTCATCGTAGAAAATATGTCATTCTCCGGAATCATGCGTTTGAAGATTAAGCTCCAGTTTCCTTTCCCTCATATCGAGAAGATCGAGATGTGTTTCCTCGAGCGTCCGGAGCTCGGTTATGCCTGTAAGCCTCTTGGTGGTGAGACTTTCGGTTTCGATATCAACTTCATCCCGGGTCTGGAAAGCTTTATTCAGGAGCAGATTCACGGAAATTTGGCCCCGATGATGTATGCGCCAAATGTCTTCCCAATTGAGGTAGCCAAGTTACTTGCAGGTTCTCCCGTCGACCAAGCTATCGGTGTTGTCGCTGTTACGCTTCATGGAGCCCAAGGTCTCAAGAATCCCGACAACTTCGCCGGTAATCCTGATCCATATGCTGTGTTTACCCTGAATAAGAGGGCCCCCCTGGCTCAAACCAAGGTTGTCAAAGACACTCCAAACCCCAGGTGGAACGAGACGCATTACGTTATTGTCACTTCTTTCAACGACTCGCTGGATCTCATCATATACGATTACAACGACTTCCGCAAAGATAAGGAACTAGGTGTCGCCTCCTTCCCGCTTGAACGCGTAGAGGATATCGGCGTGTACGAGAATGAGCGCCTGGAAGTTGTTGCTCATGGCAAAGCCCGAGGTGTGGTTAGCGCTGATTTTCGCTTCTTCCCTGTTTTGGAGGCTATGGAGCATGACGGTGTGGAAGAACCACCGCCGGAGTCTAACACAGGTATCCTGCGATACACCATTGAACAAGCTAAGGATCTTGACGGCACGAAGAGTTTAGTTGGTTTTCTCAACCCGTACGCTGTTCTATTGCTTAATGGTAAAGAAATTCACCAGACCAAGACGCTCAAGCGCACCAACAATCCTATCTGGGATAATGGCTCCAAAGAGATTCTTATTACGGACCGAAAGAATGCCAAACTGGGCCTTGCTATCAAGGACGACCGTGAAATTGCCGGTGACCAACTCATTGGTACATATCAAATTAAGCTTGATGACATGCTCGAGATGATGGAAAAGGGACACGACTGGTACAATTTATCAGGAGTCAAAAGTGGACGAGCAAAGCTGACTGCGCAATGGAAACCCGTCGCCTTATCCGGCGTACTGGCAGGTACTGGTGGTTACCAAACTCCCATCGGTGTAATGCGTCTCCATTTCAAGAGCGCCCGGGACCTACGGAATTTCGAAACTATGGGTAAATCGGATCCTTACGTCCGTGTGCTGCTCTCCGGTATCGAGAAAGGCCGAACAGTAACCCACCGCAATACATTGAAGCCTGAATGGGACGAAGTTATCTATATACCAATGCATTCGCCCAGAGATCGTCTCACGCTAGAAGTCATGGACGCTGAGAAAATGGGCAAGGATCGTAGCTTGGGTTTGGTTGAAGTTTTTGCCGGTGACTACATTTTGGAGGATGATAATGGCGAGTTCCTCGTCCATGATGAGAAGAAGGTGCAAGAGAGCGGACTCCGGTTACATGGAAAAGGTATCGCAAAGGGAACTCTAAGTTATACTGTGTCGTTCTACCCTTGCATAAATGTCGCAGATCCCGAGGAGGAGGAAGAAAAGGAGAAAGAAAAAGAAAAAGAGAATGAAGCAAACCCGGAGGCTCCAAACCCGTCTCTCGACGTTCCTCGATCCTTGGATGCTGGAAAAATCTCCACCCTCGAGAGGAAGGAAAGCGTCCCAACTACACCAACCACGCCAACTATTCCCAAGTCGCCAGTTTCCCCTAGATCAACTACATCGGAACGAAAGTCTCGTGAAGCGCCACGGGAGCGTCCTAAGGTTCATCTTAGCCCGCAGGAGCTACTCAAATACGAATCCGGATTCCTTATCTTCAAACTACTCGAAGGAGAAATGCCAAAGAGCGGGACACACCTCGAAATTTACGTCGATGACATGCTCTACCCTAGCTACATCTCGGGCACGGCCAAAAATAAGGTATTCAAATTCGATGAGATTGGCGATTGCTTTATCCGTGAGCTAGAATTTTCTCGACTTACCCTCAAGGTAAGAGAAAAACGCGAGAAACCAGGCGAAGAACGTGATGAGGACCATACGGTAGCTCGGTTGACAGGGAATACTTTAGATACTCTCAAGCAATGTCTAGTAAGTTGCTACTATCTGCGAAAAAAGCGTAATATGTTTGCTAACGGCATCAGAATAATCCTACAGTATTGAGGCTCAAGGATGAGGAGAACAGAACGGCCACAATCAAGGTCAGCTTGAAATACATCCCTGTCAAGATGCACCTAGACCCCAGTGAAAGCATCAACAATATGGGCAACCTTCGAGTCGATGTATTAGATGCTTCAGACCTACCTGCAGCCGACTCAAACGGCAAGAGTGACCCTTACTGCAAATTCGAGCTTAACGGACAAGATGTGTTTAAGACTAAGACACAGAAAAAGACCCTCAACCCGGTGTGGAACGAATTCTTCGAGGTTGCCATACCATCACGAACCGCGGCTAAGTTCACGTGTAAAGTCTATGACTACGACTTCGCAGATAAGCCTGATTACTTAGGCGGGGCCGATATTAATCTTGAGCAACTCGATCCGTTTAGGGCACAAGAACTCAAGTTGCTACTAGATGGAAAATCCGGTTCAATCAGATTGCGGTTGCTCTTCCGGCCCGACTACGTCACTCGTCACCGACTCGGCACTAGCACATTTGCGGGTACGTTCGGTGGCCCCGGTAGGATTGTGACCGGTGTTGTTGGTGCTCCGGTCAAGGGCGGCGTTGCAGTGGCTGGTGCTGTCGGGCACGGCGTTGGTAAAGGTGCTAGTTTTATCAAACGCGGCTTCCGAGGCAAGAAGGACGAGGAAGGTAACGGCTTGACTTTGACATCAAGTAACTCCGATATCCCTACGATCGTAACAAATGGACCGGATGCCCCCGTAGCCGGCCCCGGCATTCGACGAACAACGGGCCTAAGCGCCGATAGCGAAGCACCACGTCCTGTGACGCCCAATGGAGGCACAAAAACACATGGGCGCAATTCTAGCATGGGTGGCGTCTCCATTTACAGTCTTGCCCCGGGTACTGCTGGCGCCGGGACCGCTACTTTCACTGTGGTCTCCGCGTCAGGATTCCCAGAGTCAGCAAACCTTTACGTCATAATCAAGCAACTGACGCCTAAGGAGAGGACAGTGGGCAAGACAAAACACCACGAATCACATGGGGTGGTAAGGTTCGACGAGACTTTCAAGCACACTTGTACCGCCGACACTCAATTCCGTATCGAAGTCAAAAATCATCACACCTTTGGCAGCGATGACGACTTAGGTGAAGCACTATATTTTGTGGACGAGAGTGGCAGTGGCGAAAAGGAGATCAAGGTTGGTACTGGAACAGTGGTCTTGAAGAGCACGTTCGCGGAGGCGAGTGTGGAAAATAACAGCCCCAGCCCAAGCTCGAGAAGTGGGAATAGCGGTTTGCGAAGGAGTTTTTTGAGTAAGAAAGAGGTTAGACCAAAAAGCCGTGAGGGGCCGCCTATCTAATTACAGAACACACGTTCGTTGATTAGGCGTTCAGGAGGTAAAGGGTATATTGGTGAGAATTGGTGAAGGGGGGCCATTCCACCATCGGTTTCTTAATCAAAAATAGAGGTTTAGTTATTAATGATGGGGGCATTTTGGAAAACCTTAGCATAGCAGCCGTGGTGGCGAAGTGTAAGAGGGCAAAAATGGTTGTGCCGATAATCATTGCAGGCCTTTTACTAATACGTGTTATTGAGTTTAATCCGGTGTGCCAAATCGAGCTTTGCGGAGTGTCATGTATGTACTATAGATCAATCGAATTAAGTCTTCCAGGTACCTGGTTTAGCTACGAAACGCGTATGCGTTCATGGATGGCCCCATTCTTACGCCCTTTGGTATTTCTGACTAGTGTAAAGCAGCCTACCTATCTTACGAGCCTCCGCCCGTGAATAGCAACTAACAGTTAACCTAGAAACTTACGACTCTGACGCTATAAAACAATCAGAAACATATATCCCCGAAACGTCTTTGAAGCTTACGCGTCTATCGATATGATCTATAACAGCCAAGCTGTGTTAAAATTTGCTAGCTGTTCGTACACGAATGACACGCCAGAGGAGAAACCACGATATTGAATAACGATTGTTATAAAGCAGAATAAATGTTTAAGTTAGTAGAGCAGACATATATGAATGCTTATATCCGTGTCTATAGACATTTTTCCAAACACACTCACGTCGGAGCCGTAGACTACTAAACTTGTCATCCACCAAGAATCGATATCCAAACCTACCCAAGTATCTTACAAGGTAGTTACTCCTTATTGAACCTTTTCTTTACTGGCACCATCATGGCCGGTGCCATCACAGTGGGGGGGATCCCCCATGCTCCCGCTAGAACAGACGACGGCACGAACATCCACCACTTCCTCTTCCCCCCTTACGCCCCTTTTGACCCTTACGATCGCGTAAAACTCCACACGAACGCCTACACGCCCCGCGAGCTCCTAAACTCTGCCGTCAAGGCCTTTTACAACCGGCAGGACGCAGAGCTAAGCCCGCGGCAACTCGAAGCGCGCGAGAACTTTTGCGCAACGTATATCTTCCGCCGTCCGTACTACGGGAGGAGTCTCAAGCTGGGTGAAACAGCGGACTTCTCAGAGGCTGTTATAGATTACTTGGCGCACAAGCTCGACGACTTCTTTTTCTTTGGTTTGTTGAAGACGTATGTTAGCGTAGAATCCGGCGTGAACGTCGTTGGCCCGGATCCCTTGTCCATCGAGCGGCAGATCGACGGTGACACGACCGTGATTAGAGATGACGTCCGCGGTGGCCGGTACATCCGTATCAGAATAAACGTTGGCCGCCGTCGTAAGCTCTACGATCTCGTAGATATTATAGGCCAGCTTATGCACGAGATGGTTCACGCGTGGTTTTTAATCTTCTCGTGTGACTGCGAGAAGTGTGATAAGGCGCAGCTAAACACCACGGGGGTCCCGGGTGATGGCCACGGGCCTATATTTCTAATGCTTCACCGTCTCATTTTATCCGAGATCAGACGGTGGGGTGAAGCCAAGGGCAACGCTCTGGTAGAGTTAGACTGGGACGATTGTCCGGATTCAGTCGTTAGTGCGAATGCTTTTTGGCGGAGCCAGCTCGCCATCGACGACCTTGGCAGAGAGGAGAGGAGACGGCTTAATAGAGTACGCAAGTACGGTTTCAGCGCCAACCATTTAATTCGTATCACTGCAAACGCCAACGTCGCCGTCCGGCCAAACCTCAAACAGAGACAACTCCGGTTTGAGCAGTCGCTCAGAACTAAACGCATTCTTGCGGAGAATTATAAAGAGGACCTAATTGCTAATTCGAACGCGTACGAGGAAGGTTCTCCTGAAGGCGAGAGACATGCGTCTTGGGCTCAGCCACCGTCCACCGGTAAAGTCTGATGAAACGACAGACCCAAAAAGAGACTTTCTCTCTAGAGCCAAAGCGTCCACGAATGGCTCACTTCGTAGGGTATATTAAGTATATTAAACTTCACTTAGACTTAGCATCACGATAAGCATACCTACCTAGATAGGTATATAGGTAGATAGGTAGATAGGTAGCATAATAAATAGTTCAATCTTAATATACACATATTGAAGTTAACACCAGATCTCGACTTGATAATAGTCTCACGATATCTCGCGACGCGGACGAATTCACAGTTTAGCCCGGAAGACTATCTCAGGGTCCTATTGTAGTAGTACCGTTTCGAGCATCTTCAGGAGTCCAAGGTGATAGATAGCATTGTATATGGATGTCTAGGGCTTTGGAAAGGGGTCGAGCGAATATAAATATCTGCCCTCCCTCTTCCAGATCTCGTTTCTTGTTCCTCAGACAGACACACTTTACTATACAATACAACACAATACAATACAATCCAGAGACATCAGCAAAGAACACAGACAGACACAGCCACTTAGCAGCTTATCTACCAGCAACATCGCTCACAATGAAGTTCACCAATACCATCTTGACCGTTGCCGGCATCGCTGGCGCCGCCAATGCCGGCAACACCGCCAACTCTTACTCTGACCTTTCCAACGGAAGTAAGTCCATACCTAACCTAACCTCTCTTCTCTTCTCTTCTCTCCCCCCCTCTCATCCCATCCCAATAGTAAAAGTGTACGTAAACTCCACCTCGCCAACATACTAACCCCCCTCCCCCTCCCCTAGTGTACACCATTCCCATGGTCAACGGAAGCCTCGACTTCAGCTCGGCGACCCGCGACTGGGACGGCGTAGCCCTCCTCAACGGCCGCACCGGCACCAACACCGCCGAGACCGTCGACCACGAGCTCTCGGAGCGCCGTCCCCCGGGCCAGTGCGTGCCGCAATTCCCAACGCGCAAGACGCTCTGCCGCTCGCGCGTGATCCGCCGCAACGAGTACCTGCGCGCGTACGCCAAGTTCCTCGACTGGATCGAGAGCGGGCCCGACGAGGGCTGGATCCCCAAGGAGAGCTGCAAGTCGCTGCTCTGGGGCTCCGTCGTCATCAGCGCCTGCTCCTCCGGCGGCCTCAACCCCACCTGCCGCGACGAGCTCGTCGAGGCCATGCGCGAGCTCGACGCCTACTGCGCCCAGGACCAGGGCGGCGACATCGTCATCCACCACTGGGCCAAGAGCTACGGCCGCCACAACATCCGCGACGGCGACGACCTCGACGGCGGCAAGTACAAGCTCCCCACCGGAAAGACCCCCAAGGGCGACGACCACTAAACGCCCGGCCCCGCCTGACGAGTCCCTGGGTTGGCGGGTCGCCTCAACGTTTGAAATCTGCCTCCTAGTAGCTATATCGTTGAACAGTCTAGCTTGCGTGTCAACTTTCTGGCTTGCTGGGATAGGTGGCCCGGGCCTACGGATTCCGACGGGACGCTCTGGCGTGAACGGCAACGGGGTGAAGGAGAATTAGGTACTCACAAGTTTGATTTTGAAGATGATTTTCGGCTAGAACCCGCCAGGGTTACCAAGAAGTACCTAATCAAAGTAGTCTTGTTATAATTTGCCTTCTTGACCTGCTGAAGTAACCTGTAGAATACATGTTGCCAAGCCTTAAGGCCTTCTCTAGATTCCCCCTTAGTAGCCCCTATTTCTACCACTATCGCTATGAGAGTAAATCTTTTTTTTTTTTGGACGGTTTAATGCTTTATTTCATAAGTCACTCTCGTATAAGAAATATCTACTCTTGATGATAATATACTTATATACCTTATAACTTCTCTGCTGTGATGGCATGCACACTCAATAGAAATGCCGCGCATGGTAACAGTCACAGTCACATGATGAAATTCGATATGCGTGCTTATATCAGTGTATACGAGTCGGTACTCTATAAACTCTTTTATGTTCTACCCTTAATCACCTACAGACAACATCTATCCATCTAACATGCGACTCTGTCAACTCGATAAGTCTACCTTGGCTAGTTGAACAACAGGAAGATGCGTCATATGTATCTTGGCGCTTCCAAACGGTACGAAGCGTGCGCTGAACGGTTTCCCGGTAATCTTCGGCTTAAGGGGAGGGTTTGCTGCAGTATCGAATTCGACAGGCCAGTCTATCTCAACAGCAGCCACGCGAAGTTCGACCGGCGGTGCACCAAGGTCCCAGATAGGATCTGCCAAAGTCGACACATCCGCTTGCACTACCTTTATCTGCGATGGGTCAATGGCAATATTCCATAGACCCGCAGGTTCGATGACATGGTCATGCGTGTGGGTTGTAGTGCTTGCACTGGGTATCGTGTTACCGTCGAACGCGGTGATCGGTACCTCTGATACGTTGGCATCGATGTGGAGACTATAGAGTAGCGATCCATAGTATACGGCCGCTGTGTTATTGGGTCTTGTGACTACACGTGGTTCCGTCTCGAGATTAATATTGACAAAGCTGATGCCTTTGCTGATTTCAATCTTTTGTAGCCCCTTATCCGACGGGGAGATCGGGCTGGATTTGCCGGAAGGTCCTACAACGGTACTCGACTTGTCCGCCCAGCCTGGAATTCGGACATAAAATGTAAAATCTGATGCCGCAGTGATCGAATACTTTATACCCATCCCGAATGGATAGTTAGTGTCGGCCTGGATATTAACTCGATTACGACCTAATGAGGTGCTAATGCTCCCAGGGATAAGTAGAACATGAGCAATTCCTCCATCGGTAAGCGTAAATGAATTCGCAAGGAATTTGGGATATGCCTGAGGGTGATTAACGGTGCAGCAAGGCTATTGATAGGTAGTTAGTTTCAGTACCTAGCTATCACTCTTAACAATTAGAAAGGGGGTAGAACTGACATAGTTGGGCTCTAAACCAAATACGTTGCCCTGGGTACCGACATTTACCCACATATCAGGGTTCACCGACAGCGTGCGTGACCATGGCTACAGTACCATTAGTATTAATCTATATTCTAAGATTCCGAGTTATCGACTTACCTGGTTTTCCTGTTGCACATATTGGTGTGACCACCAATCTGGGAAGATCGATCCGGGTACAGCATTAAATGCAACTTCTTCTGCCCAATCCGCCAAGTCGTTATCGCCAAGATACTGGTAAATATATGCCATAGAGAACGTCAATTCCGCAGCAGTGCAAAGTTCCGCCCCTCTTATCGGATTGAGATCTGTGATGAATTCATCACCGATAATCGTGCCGGCTAAAGACTTATGATATTGCGCTAATAAGTCTACTGCAGTCCTGGTCTGCGTCTTTAACGCTTCGTCGTGCGTCATTCGGTATATAGCCAATGGGTACCGAAGACCTAATAGTATAAGTCAGCTTCTACTCATACATCAACATCATACTTGAACTCTACCTTCTGCCATGTTAACACCATGGTTAAATAGATCTTTGAATGGTTCATTTCTGGGAGTATATGTAACTTCTGGGTATACCCCCTTAACCCAGAATTTTCTCCAATCGCTGTTGGCTTGGGCGCTTCCTTCGATCATGAGTTCCATGGTTTCCCAGATTATCTGCGAATTGTTCCGTGGATGCTGCTCGTAAAGCCATTGCAGCGGAATGTGCATTTCATGAGCCCGCATAGGACCGAACCCATCACCGTCAAAATTTTGACCATCCTTCTGTATTAGCCCGCTGAAGTCATCTTTTAACATGCTGTGGGCTAGTTGGATGTATTTATGCATGGCATCCACTATTCTATCTGTTTGAGAAGGGTCCGCTTGGGCATATTGCTATAAAAATTAGCCGGATTGCTCCCCTAGGGCACTTGGGACAATAGGCCGTCCCGGCCAGGACATACCATCAGCCCTAACAAGAAGTAGCAGCGCGCCCATAAACCCCGGGACTGGGATGTGGTCTCGGGTCCGAGCCAGCCATCCTCCTGTTGGTGGTCGAGGACGTAATCCATATAGGAATAGACTTGTCCTTTAAGTCTCGGATCATCCAATCCGAAGGCGAGAGGTACGAGGCCATTGAACCAATATGGTGACGACTCGTGGAGCACAGAGTATTCTGTTGAGCCGCCGATCCACATAGAGTCATGGACGAAACGGTAGAAGTCAAACAAGTTGCCAGCCAGTCCGTGTGCCTCCAATTGCAGTTGGTCCCTAAACCATCCTCGCGGTTTGATAGTACCAAGAGGGAAAGACTGGTGTATCGGCTGTATCACTAACTACCGGTCAGCTTTGAATGAACATCAGGGTATGGAGTCATCGTACGGCTTGACTGGTCCCTGCCCTCCAAGTAATTCTCTACAAGCGAATCATGAGGCAGCGTAAAGCCAGGTGAGATTAGAAGAAAGGCGGTAAATGCCTTTCCTATAAGAGAGGCAGCCATCTATGTAGGAGTGCTCTAGATAACATGAGTAGTCTATAGGGATCTAAAGAGAACAGAAGACGGAATAGAATAAGGAATCTTTTAAGCAGCCAAAAAGAAGCCTCTATATACTAAAACGCCCGCTGTAAGCCAAACGCGATATTATCAGGAATGCAAATCTATTGGACTAATAAAAAAGCAAAAGAATGCGGCCATGTAGCTCCACAGAAATGCACGTATACTATGTACTTATCCTCTCATCCACTCCGGATGGAAGGACTGATCATTGACCCAGTTCGAGGTAATAAATCCACCAGGGTCAAAGGGGAAGTCGCTTAGATTCTCCCCGTGGTGGATCATACGCAGGAACCTTGGGTAGGTACTCTCGATTGTGGTGTACATTCAAAATACTTTATACCTAGTACCTATGGACATTAAAATACCTATATATTGGAGTGTATATGTATACCTTAGGTACATTGCATCAAGTACTTGTAGGTATGCCCTCTTCTGCGTTCGAGTGTCTTACTCTTTCCTTCGAGTCGGGCCCGTGCAGGGTTGTGATTGATAAGGCTAGCTACTACCTACTACCAGGAAGGTATGTTGGTAGTATCACGGGGTCGTACCGGCATACAAGGCGCTTTCTCCAAAATTTAGCGTCTCTTCCCTGCTTTCCCTGTTTCCCTTATTGCAGCTTTGTTAGCTTTCCCCTTAGCGGCCGATTCGGGCCCTTGGTGTGTACCCGTGACGAAGTCACGAAGTGGGCAATAACCCTCTAGGGGGGACGATTGCGAGCTCCTGATTGGATACAAGTATGCGCTTTGAGAAATTGGCAGCAGGTCTAAGTCGCTGCCACCTACCTGAGGTACCCCAGATAGGTAACCATTAAGTTAAGTTTCTTAGTAGTCAGCTAAAATCCTTAAGATATAATTTCCCCTGAAGATCTTCCTGCGATATGTCAGAAACCAGCAAATTTCTTTTAGGTACGCATTAGTTTACAATTTCCGCATTCGCAATCACAATATATGATTGTGTCACACCTCGTACAAGTATTGCTTATATTATTCTAGGGAATATCCTTGGATACATGTTTCCAAGATCCAATATGTCGGACATCATCGATATCGATATCGACTGTTGTTCAAACAACAAAGAAAAGCAACGGTGACCCCACACAAAAATGGAAAAACAATCTACTACCCCACACGACCCCACGAGGCGGTCAGGGGGCGGGTCCGGGGTGACGGGTGGTTCGGTCATAAGCTAAAGGTGAAAGTTGTCTAGCCCCGGCACTGAGATTGGCTGAGATCGCGGGGGATTGTCTATGGGGGGGGGGGGGGGGGGGGGAAGGT
>MU623407.1:167628-190216 GCA_025201765.1 Daldinia sp. FL1419
GGCGCCCCCCCCCGCCCCCCCCCCCCCCCCCCCCCCCCCCCCCCCCCCCCCCCCCCCCCCCCCCCCCCCCCCCCAAGTTGGAGATATTGTTGACTTTTCTGATCGGAATGCCCAATACGATTTTGATAACTGCCCAACTAGGGACCGATGGTATTCTACCTTTTCCTACCTTTAAAATACTTGACATCCTCAAAATTGGACTAACCTAGAGGTAAGTTTGTGAGGTCAATATCTAACCAAACCAAACTACTTCTCTCTCTATATTGACCCAGATAAATGGTATAGATGGAAAGGTCCGACTGTTATCATTCCGTATTAGTCCCGAGCTCGGCTCCAAGACTTAGGCGCCGTGACGTAGGCTCATTCGATTTCTCCCGTCTACCGACATGAAAGAAAAATACCGCTAAACTAGACGAATGAAATATACCGAACATCACATGCCTATTTTCCATATTTTACCTTCCTTCTTAGGGAAGACCTCTATCGAGAATAGGCAATCAGTTCGACGTTTCCTCTTCCTCGCCTCCACGATGTATGCGTGCTTATCTTGGTCTTCTCCCACCGCCGAGTTTTGGCGTCAGATTCCTTGACTTACACGTGCTGCAGCACACCATTTCAATGTCAACCCTACCTTGTCTGTTCGGTTGGGGTTTGCATACATGAAATTAGCTAATCTTCCAATACTTATATACTAGGAATAGTTGAGCGAGTTAGCCGACTGCTGATATTGAAACACGGGCGATCGTCGTAGGTAAAGCCCAATGTTATCGGGAAGGACAGTAGCGAAAATTCCAGTAACGGAACACTGCATACGACACGATCGTATCCATACGATACAAGACCACGTTGATTTATATTTTTAGCTAGGTGTACATAATCCTAGATGCTGAAGTCTAGTTAAACGCTTTCTAAGCCTCCCGCCCTCTGCAGATGCCCGTCATGGTTTTCGACCAGCCACATGGTCAACATAAGCGCCATCAATCTCGCATATAAGACAACATGTTGAGACCGAATGTAAGACTCATGTAGTGCAACCTAGGAAAATCGTCAGTTTACTCTATGGAGTCTGACAAAACCAAAATACTTGGGGAATTAACATTTCGCTCTACTGAAACTGATGGCCTCGGCTGATTCACAACTAACGATACCGAGCAATAGCGTGGTCAATAGCAAGTTTCTTCAACATAATACCATGCAAAACTTCGATAAGCACTAACGAAAATACGTTTTAAGGAGGCACGAGATGTAGTTCAAGATATCAGAATGCGCACCACTCACATTAGCGCAAATGTCACGTCCTATCAAGTGTATAACTCGATTTTTCATTGGTATAGGATGACTCTTCCTTGAGTCAACAGCAACCTATACATAAGACTTGATGAGATAGTCTCCGCATATAAGGTCCGATCATCTAATAATCTTAGATTTCCACAACGCCCCGTTGCCTAGGAACCGCCGTTGAGAGTCTACTGTCAGGGCTCTAGCCTGGGCTACATATAGAACAAAGAACTTGTTCTATATGTAGTTGCCTTTAGCCATAGTTGTAGATAGGTTCCTCGCGGAACAACGAAGTTGTTTCCTTGCTTCTTGGTCCGCCTCGTGACATCTACAGCTGCAACGTCAAGAAGCAATACCAACCAAGCCCATAGCGTGGTTTACCGCCGAATTTACAAGACATCATACAGAAGCCAATATAACGGAAATACCCACGCTGGTCAACTTTGACGCACATTAAATATGAAACATAAGGCCATTATGAGATAACACCTCAGACTAAACCTATCATCGTTTCACCCATCCTATCTGGTGATAAACTATACGTGAGTATCATCATACACACGAATTGTAGAATTGTAACCCAATGCAGCGAGGAGTCAGTGGACCACTTACTTCCCATGGACTGCCAATGCACCCCTGTAGAGTGTAACCAGTAGTATCAACATACCTACCCTCGCCCTGCTGATATGCTATGCGATGTTCCATGGAGGTCTAAGCACCGCGGCTCCTCCAACGCATAGATCCTGCCATCCATAGATCCTACCTTCTTGCATCGGATGCCATTCGGTGAGAGTCCAAGATTCCTAAGGCTTGGGGAAACCGGACGTAGGCCGCAACGAAACAACCTTAGGGGGTCAGATAGAAAAAGTGGCATCGTGACGCCGGAAAGTGTAGAGAATGATCAAATATCCCGAGATCACGTTGCGGAAAGGCAATCCTCATGTGCTCCAGTCTATCTAGCTTGATACTTGGTTTCGCGATTATACTAAGGTTAGGTTAGTGATTATTAGAAACAGTTAGTCGAGGGGAATTCGCAATAGCCATTATGACATCATGTTAATTGATAGCCCAGTAATTCATCGTCGCAGTATCGGAGCTTAGTCGACAGTACTGTATAGGATTGTATCATCTATATGAGTATGAAATATATAGTGTAAATATAGATTATAGATTATAGTACCGTAACCTTGCGTAGAGATAGTCAAGACAGGCTACGTTATACCCATCTTGGGGAGTGCAGCTCGATACGATGAGACAAAGAGACTTATCTTCTGAATTTTAATCTGAGAGACACGTCTATGACGCATGCATGGGAAAGAATTATATAAAACATTAAAAGATAGCGATTAATTATATTCAAGACTTTAAAGAGAGAAGATGTGAGCTCCACAGGATCTAAAATAACTTATCTTCGGAAGCTATCGCGCCAATATCGCGCCAACATCGCCCCAAGCTTGCGGAGCTGGGGGATAGGGCCACTATTTTATCTTGGCACCTCTTAGCTGCCCCTGCGGGGGTTAACCGTCAACCAGTAACAACATTCCATCTTATCGGTGGATGAGAAGCTGGAATTACGTCAGGTAACTGATAGATAGGAATTCTACTCAGTAAAGAGACGTCAGGTACGGCTGAATTACTCAGGGACGGGGGAAACAGGAACAATTGGTTCAATAGTTGTGCCTATCATATTATAGAATTCCCTTCTAGAATCTCGCACCGAGTATTCGACGACTTATCATTGGCTAGGTACCTATTTACCCCCCAGCTTTAGGGCCTTCCGGCGCAATTGGTGGCTGGATTCCATGATGCTGATACGATATCTCACGAAGCCACCGACCGAGCTGTGGACCTGGGATCCGGACGGGGTTCTTGGGTTATTGATACATAGTAGGATTACAGGCATAGACCAGGGATATATAAATGAAAAATGACAAAGTCGCGGCTATCAATCAGTGTGCGAGCCTCGTTTCGCATATGAAATTCTCCCATGTGCAACATTCGACGTCCCTCCAAATTCCCATTCCCCCAACTTCACACGTAAATAGCACATAATACAGGTATGTAATATTTCTCAACGCACCGAACATAGGAGCGAGTCATCATGTTAATACTCATGTCCCATATTTATCCTTCTAATGATGGAATAACTCGTGATACTTACCTACGCGATGGCGCAACCCAATGGATCGTGCTTATTCTTCCATGCCTTAGACAAAGACATTTTGTCCAATCTTCAATTCTGACTTATCCAACCACGAAAGACCTTGGCAAGCATATAGATAGACAGCTAAGACTCGGGTGTGTCGCAGATATATTTACAACAAGATGACTACGCCCGAAGTATCCCACGGTCGCGGCGGCGCCGGCAACATTAACCCCGACGACACCAAGTACGTCGACGGCGAAATCGTGCGCGAGGGCCCGGAAGGCAGCCACGGCGACGGCGCATTCAGCACCGGCCGAGGAGGTAAGTTGTCTCCCCTTTTCCCTATCACGCTCATCCCTTTCCAACTAACTCACCACCCCCACCCCCCCCCAGGCGCAGCCAACATAGCCGACGCCTCCAAGCTCCCGTCCGCGATCCGCGCCGACCGCGAGATCGTGCCGGAAGAAGCCACGCGGCCCTCGACCGACGGCGAGAGCTTCCACGTGGGCCGCGGCGGCGCGGCCAACGTGCACCTGTCGGAGCAAGACAAGCAAAAGAAGCACGAGAAGCACCACCATCACGCCGGTAGCAAAGTCATCGATGCCCCGTCCACGGCTGGTGCGCCGCCGACTCTAGGGCTCGCGGACAAGCTGAAACATAAGATTTTCGGGGTTTTTAAGAAGTAGATCCGATGGATGAGGACGGGACGAGACGCAGGATGCCAAGGGGAAGTGAAATGAGCTGGAGGGCCGTTTCGATAGAGGGCCGGTTTCTATTCGTACACGCGGATATCCCAGACGAAAAGGAGCAGCAATACGGCGGAGGGAGACGAGAGCCGGTTGCCTTGCACTGGAAATGAAATAGTTTAAGAGGAGAAATAACCCCTGGTTCTTAGCTTGATATTCTACCCGGCGACTCAAACGCCGCTGGTCTCGATTCGACTTAATTTACAATGATATCCCGTTTTCAAATACTCTGTTCTGAAATACACTATGAGACCATTTCGTTCAAAAATGCCACGACGTCTAGGTAAATACCTATCTGCCAGGTAAGTCTCGCCTCACAAACTCAAATCTTACTACAGTTCAATATCACAGCATTTGGGATATACAATCTTATATATATATATATATATATCAAGTCTTGCAATATATACAGTTAAACCACAGTGTAGCCGATTTCGCTAACCCCAAACCCTTCCTATTTTCCCAACGTCGCCTATCCAAAAGTTTACCTACCGCCAGTTTATTTCAAGGCGTTAACGACGGCGGTGTACGCGGGCTTGGGGTTGAAGCTGCCGTCGAACAGGAGGGGGTTAGTGCTCGCTCTCCAGGAGTCCTATTTTATCTCGCGTCAGCAAAGCCATCATCCAATCTATCCCTCTACCGAGCGGTTACTTACGGGGTCGCGAACTCCCCAGACGGTGATGCCGACGCACTTGGGCTCGTCGAGACAGGCCTTGGTGACGGCGGCGTAGTCGTTGGCGGGAGCGGTCTGGATGTCGACTTCGGTGAAGGCGACTTCCTGGACGCCGGTCGCGGCGAGCGCCTTGATCGACGCGGCGGCTTGGTTGGCGAGGCCCGCGGTCAAGTGCGCTTGCGAGCCGATGCCGTCGATCGGGACGCCGGCTGCGATCCACTTCTTGACGTGGTCGACCATGCCCCTGGTGAGCTTGGCGCTGTATTGTACGAAGTTAGCGAGTGCTCGGTAGAAATAATCTTTAGGGGAATTCGTGGTCGGTTGGTTAAAACTGAGGATAGGTGCTTTTGCAACAACTGGAAGCGTATATACGTGCTTATAGATGAAAGCAACGGAATATGTGAAATATACATACGCATTCGGCTGGTCGAGGTTGTAGTCGTTGATGTACAACTTCGCGTCGGGGTCAGCCTTACGGGCAGCCTCGAAAGCAATGCGAACGAAATCCTCTCCCAGAACCTGAGAGAATACTGACTGGCGGAGGGAACCGTCCTCGTTGAAGATTTCGTTAACGACGTCCTAGGAGCAAATTAGTTTACCTATACCCCAGTAATTTTATATGCTACTACGGCGAGACGAACCCAGGCGTAGATCTTGCCCTTGTACCGCGTGACAAGAGTTGTGACGTGGTTCTCGAGGACCTGGGTCAACTTCGTCTTATCCCTAATGTTAGAGACCCAGCCGGGCAGTTGCGAGTGCCAGCAAAGAGTGTGGCCACGAATGGTCTTGTTGTTGGTCGTGGCCCAGTCGACGAGGTAGTCGGCTCCAGCGAAGTTGAATCGGCCCTCGGAGGACTCGGTAGCATCCCACTTCATGCTGTTCTCCGGGGTCACCTGGCCGAAGTCTGCCTTGATGATATCGGCGGACTTGCCGGTCGATAGACGGCTCTGGTCGGCGCAGGTTCCGTAGTACAGCTTTCCCTTTGCCTTGATTAGCTGGTCGATGCTGTCACTTGCCTGGCGTTCGGCGAGCTCTGTGGGAGCAGCCAAGGCAGCCAGGGGAGCCAGCAGGTATAGCAGAGTAGACTTCATGTTGTCGGTCTTTTCGGTACGATCAGGTGTTGAATTATTCCGCGGAGACTAGGATGAAATTCTCGGATGGCGTAACGGCGGCATTCCTCTGGTTTTATAATCGTCGATCAAAGCACAACGGAGGATAGCACCCGCGGTATGTAAGGCTAGACCTGGCTCCGCAGCCACCCCCGTCAAAGTAATTCTTGGAGATTCCACGGCGGTAAAATAGAACACCATAGTGGTTAATTCCCAAGACGGAAATATGCGCTTGTCTAGAGCCCCTTTTTCATCTTCCCCTGTATGAACAAGGTGAGATTGAGGGGCGATCGGTGACAATGGCCCGCCAATATAATAAGCGCCATACGAGCGATGTTGGCAAACCGGAGTAAAGAAGCGCTGTTGTCCCGTCCAAAGAGCCATACGGCTCCGCGAAAAGGAAGGCTGTGGGGTATACCACGCCATAATAGCCTAAAGATGATGCTGGTATCGTGTATATATGTGTTTATTATAGTGCATGGGGTCTATCGACATTATTTATAGAAGACGACAGGTAGCGAACCTCCGATACAAGGTTTGGAAACGTCTCAAGACTACGAACTACGTGGTTTTCAAGAGACTTTTTTGCTGAAAGTATATAGGGAGGGATTGTATAAGTATGAAGACAGAATAAGAAGTTAGCCGCAAAACACATTCTAAACGCCTCGAATAAGAGTGGTTAGTGGTTAGTGGTTAGTGGTTGGTTTCCCAATAAAGTATTTTACCTGCTCCCGGGTTATCAGCAACTGACGAATTTACTAAGCTGCTTTAAGGTACACCATAATGCCTACCTAGGTAGGTTATATAATGTCGTTGAGGCTATAGGATCCGGGGATATGCAAGGAAACCTACATAGATGTCAACTAACACGTGGTATAGAAGCGGCACGTTAAGCGAAATGGTAAAATGTCCCACGCTCGATACAGGCTAAAGGAGGCTAACTGCTCTTCTGAATATGCGATGACATTGGTGGAAAATTCGAAGACCACGAAAGTAGTATTCGCCAATCTATATATTCGTCGCTTACCTTATACTGCCGCTGCTTAAATTAGTCGAGGGAGGATGATGTGACGGCAATATACTATTCACGTCTAGACACAATACATACCTGCAAGTAAGAATCGATACGTATGACAATAACTCGCCAGACCAGCCCAAGTAAGGTATTGCTTGCACAGTAAAATAATACTAGCAGTTGCTAGCCTCCGAAGAGTGGGACAGATCTAATCGTATTAACCTAGGTTAGATCCTTGATTAGATCGAACCAGCAGGATAAGTGACTACTAAAAGGCTTGGTGTTGCTCGACTTTACCAAAGCTGGGATCCCACCAGGAGATATTTGCCCAATCGAGAAACTATCCAGTAAAAGTAACGTCTTTTTAGGGAATATATCAGCGAGCTGATTCCCTAGTCTGAGATAGTTGCTCGAAAGGAGCAATGAAGTTCTCGAAGCTGCTAATACAGTAACCGTTAGTTTGGTGCTTGCTGTCGTTTACTAGCTTATGCGTAGCCCTATCGCGTTTAGTTTGATTCGTCAAGTAATATATTCCACCTCCATTTTAAGATGGAGATTTCAGCTCTCTTCTTGTTCTTTTCGAAATAAGGGAATCTTTGTCGGTTCACGAATTTCACGTGGATGTAGGTAATGGGCTTTATGCTCGGATAGTGAACGAGTATCGGATCGCGAACACACCCGATATCCCTTGGGGTTAGTGACGATCACTGCCTTCAGCCTTGCTTCCCATTTCCCCTGCGACGTCATGGCTCACTGCTTGTGAACCATCATCAGACCATGGACGAGGGGTAGTGTGTTAGAAAGTAGCTTAGCTTTGGGCAAGGTGATGCACCTAGGGTAGCCTCTACCAACGATCCATTATTTCTTTGTGTTTGTGCAAGATGGTCGTCTGTCCCCTCAATTATTAGTGCTTCGTCTTTTTCGGTTTCAACTTGACCGCTTCATTCATACTTTTATTCTGCTTTCACAAATCTCGGGGTTTATACCTATGCGAAAGATACTGTATATATCGAAAAGAGCGTTTATTTTCCTATCCTTGGCGGAAGCTCAATGTCGACTATGATAATTAAATCGATTAGATCGACCTGCAGGTAGATCCTCCGCGTCTCACAAGCCAAGGAGCAGAGAGAGAGGTTTAACCTAGTGGGTGGTAGCTTTGGCTTGGAGGCTGGTTTGAGGTTGGAGACGGACGTATCAAAAGCACGGCAAAATTTGAGCAGGTCAACCTATGAACGACTTTTTGTCTTTTTTTTTAACATTACGAAAATAGGGTCCGTTAGGTATAATTCAATTAATTGATTCCAAGCTCTCTTATCACAAGATAGGTAGGAGGTAGGCACGAGTTAGGTACGTCTTTCAAAATTTATTATGGGGAGATCCCTTACGATATTGAAAGTTTAGGCGGCCTCGGTTTCCACTGATTGGAGCCCAGAGCTTCCCCAAACTGAACCTAAATTGACCCAGACTTAGCCCAAACTGGGGCGTTGGACACTGCTGACAGCGGGAGCTTTTTAAGGTTTAGGTCGGAAGTTTAAAGGTCAGGGGCCCCCTAAAGTGAGACCCAAATGAGGCCCCTTCCAGCTGACTGGCAACCTGAGTACAGTGTGTAACGCGGCACGATTTCGTCACGTCCTTTTTACTAAACCTAAAGCTACCGCTACCGTTTCCATCCAATAATGGTCCCTCGGAATGATGACCAGCTACGGCGCCCAGCTCCAAATTCTCGCTTACTCTCAGTCCAGTCCATCGTCTCTAAATATTCCCTTCGTTCTCACTCTTCCTCCTTCGAAGCAGACGATGAACGATCGACATCTACTGAGTCAGGCAGAATGACACCTACACCTAGTATCGAGAACGGATCGCCCTCTGGTCGCTACCATGGTGAAGATACTCGCCCGACTAGCAGTAAGGAGCTTGCTGGTTGGTACATGTATGCCTTTGCTGCTGAAACCTACGTAATATGCGGTTAGTAATCCCGTGCTCTCGATCTCGATGCGTATTATCGGCTTTGGGGAAGATGCTGACAATCACTTAGCTATATGTGAGTTTAGTTCCACTCTTCCTTCGATACCTATCCCGGATCATGCCTAGTCCAGCAACCGTTGTATTCGAAGACATCTGCGCACCATTGTCGTAGCCGTCCAGACATGACTTTATCAAACATGAGCTTACCGATCGCGAATAGCTTCGTTCATTCCGATTCTTTTAGAAAGCTTGGCTAGGGAAAATGGTGTTCTCTTAAAGGACCGGCAAAGTCCTTGCACGAGAACCTCGGATGGCCCGTGTATCGTCACCATTGTCGGCATCGAGATCAACACCGCTAGTTTTGCTATGTATACTTTCAGTATAAGTGTGCTGCTCCAGGCGTTACTAGTAGTTAGTATTAGCTGCGCGGCTGACCACGGCAACTATCGGAAGCGTCTTCTCTTAACTTTTGCGTGGATTGGAAGCTTCTGCGTCATGTGCTATATTTTCATCTTCAAGGAAATATACGTACTCGGCGCGTTGTTGGCTATCGTCTCCAACACATCCTTCGGCGCATCATTTGTCCTGTTGAACTCGTTTCTTCCTCTCCTTGTCCGCCATCACCCGAGAGTCTTGGAATCGGTGGCCGGTATATCCGAAGATGAAGACCTAGAATCAGATACCGCAATCGAACCCCCTTCTCGGTCGACGTCCCCAACCATCGCTGAGGATTCGGTAGCTACTTCGACAACACCCTTGCTTGCGCAGAATGACGGTAGTTCCGAAATCCATAATTTGCGACGAGTTCCCACTCACGAGGAGCTTACCTCCATCGAGCTTCAACTCTCTAGTGAGATCTCTGCGAAAGGGATCGGGATCGGCTATGGTGCTGCATTATTCGTGCAATGCGCTTCCATATTGATATTAGTGAGCATGCATAGTTCCATTTGGTCGCAACGGGTCGTGCTATGTTTTATTGGGGCATGGTGGGCCGTTTTCACGATACCTGCAGCTATATGGCTTAGAGCTAGACCTGGGCCTCCTCTTGTGGAGAGTCGATACCAAGGCGCCCGTGCTTGGATATCTTACTTTGCCTACTCATGGAAGAATCTATTCCGAACGGTAAAACTTGCTCGCCGTTTAATCGACGTTGTTTTGTTTCTGGCGAGTTGGTTTCTGATATCCGATGCCATTGCGACAACATCCTCAACTGCTATATTATTTGCGAAGACGACATTACACATGGAACCGTGGGCGTTAGGGATGATTAACGTTATATCTACGACTACAGGGGTTTTGGGTGCCTTTAGTTGGTCGTTTATCTCGAGATATTTCAAGCTGAAGCCTCATCAAACTGTGTTGAGTTGTATTGCGATTTTTGAAATTATACCTATTTATGGTCTTCTAGGCTATCTACCTCTTGTTAAACGGTGGGGAGTCTTCGGGCTCCAGCAGCCGTGGGAAATGTACCCATTGGCCGCCGTTTACGGTATCGTCCTCGGCGGACTCAGTTCGTACTGCCGATCACTATATGGAGAACTGATACCTCCCGGCTCCGAAGCCGCATTCTACGCGCTATATGCTATCACCGACAAGGGTTCAAGTATATTCGGACCTGTTATAGTGGGAGCTATCATAGATGCATCTGGTGAAATTCGACCGGCGTTTTGGTTCTTGGCAGCGTTGGTCAGCCTTCCCGCACCGATCATATATTTCGTCAACGTCGAACGCGGAAAGTTCGAAGGGGAGAAACTAGCCGAGGTCATTGAAGGTTTTAAGAATGGAGATGATATTCATGAAGGCAGACTTGGTAATGGCGTCGAGAGTCAAGGAATACATCCAGCCTATGATGGGCAAGATGACGAGGAGATTGGCGGTTATGCGAGGTCATAATACCCCCGGATTTGCTCGAGAGTACTTTCATGTAAGGGCCTATCTTGCATAGCGATGGCGTTGACTCTTCTTCACTTATATAGGGAAAGACTGGACAGGCCTAATTTCTAGATATCTCACTCAGATTTTAACCTGAGGACCTAATTTAATCGAACACTTACAACACCCGGCGAGTCGTGTATGGGTCGTTCCTTGTTTGGCATACTGATCGCGATGTCGCACGGAAGCTAGCCAATGCTATTATGCGCTGCAGCCATCGCCCGCCAATAGTAGCGGGTAAGCTGTATATGAGCCCTGATATACGGGTTACCAATGCTAATTGGCCCCTCGATCTTAACGGTACTTAGGTGCGTATCTAATATTTAGTAAATGATGGACAGAAGTTAAATCGAAATAGCAATCTCGTTACAAAGCAAAGAAAAAAAAAACCAAATTCGAGATATCATACGGTTATGATACAAACGAGTGATGAAAATAAAATAAACCAGCCCGGAATATATGATCAACATTACCGAAGATCTGTAAGCCCAGCACTTTGGGCTTTATCGGTTGCTGGATACGGTAAGTACTAACATGGTACATTTCTACATAGTGCCTACTGTGGTAAGTAAATTATACCGAACTAGGCTTAGGGTATATCGATAGTTAACTGTAGCTTCCCAGGCCTAGTATTTTGGACTTGGGACCTCCACTCGCATCTCATTTCTCCTCTTCAAGTCTTCTCCAAATCAAAACACAATTTGAAGCGTAAATGTCACAACTGACGGTGCTACTTAAGCGGTGGTAGCTCAATCGGAACGCGGAACGCGCTATCGAAAATACCTACATGCACGTAGGAAATTGATTTCGTCTTTATAATTATAACTAGGTAGTTATACACGCTGTAAGTACGTATTGTCATCATCATTATTAATATCCCTTTCTATTTTTCTGGGGTATGGATATTTCTATCTATGTAGTTATGGTAGCTAATAGCTTGTCTGTTCCGTATCAGGTCCGAATCGGCACCCGTTCCCCGGATTTTTAGTCGATACCGACAACCCCTTTGTTATAGTATACACATCCCGGAGCTATCATATATCCATTGGGACAGCTATGTTGTGATTCGGTCCCCGGCGCATTGTAACACGGTGTAGAGTAGGACCTCGGAGAGACGCGCCAAGCTACCAAATATTTCCCCCCTTCCCCGCCACATCCGTTTCCGGCTTACAATTTCTCAATCGCATCGTGGCCAAATTTCATCCAACGTCGCGAGCTTCGCTCTCGGCACGCATAGGTGTAGGATTAGCCTCGATATAGTCCGATACGCGCCTATCTTTGTTCGACAGCTGGTCGCCAAATTTGGTTAGATACTTGTATTTGCGCGAAAGATCACAACTTTTCTTTTCTGGAGCGCATTCTACCCCCTTAACCAGCCATCGATTTCGTATTTTATAGTTCACGTTTGCGCGTTTCAACTTCTATATAAACAAATTACCATCCAACATATGCGATAATGGCGACAGCTCGTAAACGGCCGCGTCCAGAGCTGGAGGAGAGCCAGGCAGAATGTCCCTTTAGCGTTATTCATCCCAATCCAAATGAGAAGGAAAAGAAAGCGAAGCGTAGACGGCAGGAATCCGAAGACCATCCGCAGCCTAAGATCCTGCTTCAAGCCTCGCCTTTCTCGCCCATGGGCAAATTTAAAGATCCCAATAACACCATGGATCGGCATTATCAAGTTCAACCATATCAGAAATGGATGGATATGACGCGGTACAATAGCTTTGTCCGTAAGTCTCTCAGATTCTTTGTCCATCGTATACTATACTTACGGATGTCTTAGTAAACGGCGTGAAATACTGGAGCGAAGGTTTTATATTCGTAGCCAACAGCTCAACGATCGAGCGGCAGAAAAACCCAAGCGATGCCTTACAACCCAGAAAGAAGTCGGACGATGACTGGGTAGCTAGGATATTGGAAATTCGGGCAGCCGACGAACATCATGTTTATGCCCGCGTGTATTGGATGTATTGGCCGGATGAATTGCCAGCGGGTACGCAAGATGGGAAGAAAACCATACAGGGACGGCAATGGTATCATGGCGCAAACGAGTTGATCGCGTCCAATCATAGTAAGGCATTGTCACATTTTCCGATTTGTAACCTACCCCTAACAACATATAGTGGATGTGATTAATGTAGTCAGTGTTACTGCCGCAGCGACCGTCAATCAATGGGACGAGACGAACGAAGATGAAGTGCAACCAGCGCTTTATTGGCGGCAGGCATTCGATGTCCGGAGTATGGAACTCTCTGTAAGTTTAGCCGGTTCTGTTTAGTTTCTTTCAACTAACGAGATATAGTCTGCAGAGCTGCGCTGCAAGTGTAACCGCCCCGAGAATCCAGATAAGAGACTGTTCGGCTGTTCGAACAATGAGTGCAAAAAATGGCTTCATGACGAGTGTCTAATTCACGAAACACTCCTAAAGACATATGAGCGCCTAGGAACGGATAAACCGCACAAACCAACACCAGTAAAACAGGAGGAAGCGGGTGAAGGGGCTAGACGGCCATTGAGTCCTAGTGAGAGTGGTGCGGCGCAAACAGCTGAGCAATCGATCGATGTCAAGCCCGAAGAACAACAAACAATAAGACTTGCCGAAGTCGAACAAACATTTTCAAGTATCAAAGCTGGAGGTGCGGGTGCTCCTGCTTCAAATTCTAGGTCCAAGCACAAAGGGCGAGGTCGTAAGCCGGAATTGAATAACCAGGCGGCAGCGAAGCCATATGAAGGACTGTTCCAGGGCGTGATCCAAAGCGACCTAAGTCCACCGGTCCTCGAGATCACGGACCTTCGAGAGAGTGTTACGGGCGGAGATAAGTCGTGGACGGAACCCCTCCGCTGCTTAATCTGTGATCACGAGATCCAGTAGTCGATGATACCAATGCTCTATGTTTATTCCACGACGCGTTGCTGGTTATTTCGAAGTTGGATGAGTATATATTTCCGTCGCTTGTGCTTTGCCACAGAGAGCCTCATCTTTTTTTTCGCTTGGCGTTTTTGGGAGCAATTTGTGATACCCTGCATTTTTGCGGGGTGACTGTTTTTTGGATGTTCCAAGTACAAAGTAAAAGCTGAGTTCTAAGTGAGGTAGTTAAGATAGCTGGAGTAGATTGGAAGCGCCGGGCAGCGTTGGAACGATGGGAGAAAGGTTACGGGTTGTGGGCACCTTGAGGGTCTACAGGGATAAGTCAGCCAGACTCATCTACACTAGAGAGCTAGGTAGTGTCCATGTTAGTCAGTATGGTATGATCGTATCGTCGAGCTCTTGTGGGTTGGCTTTTCCAGTTGATTCTGTATATAGGGATAGTATTAAGAAAAAAGTCATCCTGAAATCTCATATCTGATACGTAGGATGAAAAGCAAAGTAATATCATCTACACGTGTAGGGATATTCAAGATTAAGAATTTCAGATCCGAGTACTACAGAACTAAGACTTAAGAGGAAGATGTTATAGTTATAGTTATGAGCTTAGAACTTATATGGAAAGTCCTCCGAAGACTACGAGAACCATTCAGGGTTATTTCAGGTTGCCGAAGCCACTATTTGTTTTCAGCGTCTACTCTGTAAACGATATTATGTCTTATTATTGTTTAGTTATCCGGATATATAATTGTTGTTTATACGAGTACCTTCTAATTTTAGGAATATATTGAAAGATGTTGTAAAGAACATCAGATACATGTTCATGCATCAGTTGCATCTGCAGCTGAGGCTTATCTCTTTCCAGCTTGCAGCTAACGTAGAGCACAGCGTACAGCGTGCAGCTCCCCCCCTAGGTTTGAGGTACTTACCACGTAGGGAAACGGCCCACTTTTGCAGCGTACCCCACTATCGATTGAAACGCCAAACTGCGGTCGACACTCAAATGTTCCCCCTCCACCATCTTAAAAGAATATCAATCTCAACTACTACTCCCAACTCTCTCGCAGGTTGTCTAGATTATCTCTGGATCCATTACTTCGTAGAACCCATCGAAGAAACCGTAAAAGATATCACAAATCCGTTAAGACTCACCATGGCCGACCCTTTTGATTCGGCTCTGTATGTATTCCCCTGCTCCTGTTCCCCCCCTCGCTGCCCTACTCTGTATACCTATACCCAAATCACATCATCTAATAAGAGATATGTATACATTTGTACTATATCCTATATGTTACCTAGGTATACGTATATACTACGACTAATGCTAATCCACCCCCCTATTACAACAGTGACCTCCTCCGACGTCTCAACCCCAAACACACAACCGCACACCTAAACTCTCTAATCCACCTGGCACCCGATCTAACAGAGGACCTACTCTCCTCCGTCGACCAGCCCCTATCTATCCGGAAGTGCAAGCAATCCGGCCGAGACTACTTACTATGCGACTACAACCGAGACGGTGATAGCTACCGCTCGCCGTGGAGCAACGAGTTCGACCCCCCACTTGAGGGTGGTGCTGCCTCTGCAGCTAGCTTGCCGTCCGAGAAGGTCCGGAAGATGGAGGTTCGAGCCAACGAAGCTTTCGATCTCTACCGAGAGCTCTACTACGAGGGCGGAGTTAGCAGCGTTTACTTTTGGAACCTGGATGATGGTTTCGCCGGTGTTGTACTTTTGAAGAAGGGTAAGTCTGGCTTATGAATTTTTGTTATTTTTCGATATGTGGGAAGTGACCCCAGGGCTTGCCTTGTCTCGCCGCGTCGATTCCAAAGGCTACGTTATGTTCTGTGATTGTGTAATATATTTGAGGGGCGTGCTCCGGGTAGCGGCTGAAGCAAAACTGGGCACTATACCATTCCTGGATTCTCAGGGCTGTTGATGTTTTAAAAGTTGCCTCAATTCTAAAACGTCAAGTCTCAGAATTGGTGAAGAGATGGTCACGTAACTGGGTCTAGATTCGGAGGTTACAGATCTTGCATCTCACATCTGAGACTTCGAGAAGAAGGCTTACCCACTACGAGAAGACAACCGGTGTAATAAGTGTTGGAGATATATATACTTCATCTATTTTGAATGAGATCTCCGCGGCTAATATATTGTATCGGTATCAGAGGCCAGACCGGGGAGCGCGAGTGAGGGTGCTTGGGACTCAATTCACGTCTTCGAGGCGATCGATCGAGCCCGTTTCACCCAATATAACTTAACATCCACCGTCATCCTATCGTTGTCCACCAACTCGAACAGCCTTGGAGACATGGATCTCTCAGGAAACATGACCCGCCAGATCGAGATTGAACTGCCGGCAGAGAGCGACGAACAGCAAATTGCCAACATCGGAAAGCTCGTAGAGGATATGGAGCTCAAGATGCGAAACTTGCTACAGGAGGTTTACTTCGGAAAGGCCAAGGACGTGGTTGGAGACTTGAGGAGCGTGGGGAGCTTGAGCCAGGACGCCAAGGATAGGGAGGCTCATAAGGAGCTCGTCGGAAGCATGATGCGATGATGACGGGTGACATCGAACCATTGAGATGACACTTCTAAGATACGGTGATGACGGAAAAGGTGGTTTTACGTCCGGGCGTAGTTTATGCCTACAGGCCTACAAGCCTACGAGAGCCTCGGACGATGAGTATGACAGCGATGACGAAAAAGTTGCACGGCAGCAACAGATCGGAACGATGGCCAGTCACAGGGTTTCGGAAAATATGTCTGACAGTCTGAGACTTGGTAGCTTCGTGTATGGTCCAGGGGGAGGAATACATATCTTACATATCTTAGATTAGACGTGAGGCTGTCGTGTCTGGGCACGCAATCTCCCCCCAACAGTTTTGAGTTTGAGTAGATCCAAGGATCCCAGGTCCCCCGCAAGATCTTATTTTGGTTCGACTTTTTTTTTCTTTTTTTTTTTTTTTTTTTTTTTTTTTTTTTTTTTTTTTTTTTGTTTGTTTTTTTTTTTTTTTTTTTTTAATTCGATCGTACGATCTTTTTCCGGCTTCAGCGCGGAGTAGATAATAATAATTTGTTCGGCATAAGATTTTGTGTTTTATTACGATCATTATTATGACTATGATTACATATGATCGGATCGATTTTGATACGATACGTAATTTTAGATGTGCACCTTGGCCATAACTCAAATCCAAGGTTGTTCCCGGGGTTCTAGATTCTCAAAGGTGGTTGTTTTCGATGCAGGCGCGAGGTTCACGGTATGATCTTTCCTGTTTCAAATGTGGAATTCGAGAAAGAAAACGAGGTTCTGGCCCAGACCCCTTGCATGTCGCGGATGGTGAATCCGGCGGCGGGAGGCGTCTACACACGCACGTATGGACGTATTGTACATACATACATAGGTAGGTATATACATAGGTATGCATACGTAGGTGCGTAGATGAAAGGTGCATCGTGGTTGAATCATACCTACACGTCAAGATTTAGGTAGTTGGTTAGATAGATAGATGCTAGCTAACTAACTAACTCACTAACCTAGTAATTAAAATTGTAAGAGGAAGGAGAATAGGTTCCATGGTACTATGCGGATGGGATGTAAGTTAGATGAGATGTATGCGTGTCTAGGGAGGGGGGATGCGTATAGATTGGTATTATTTTTTTTTATTTTTTTGGACGTGCTTGGATTCATCGTTTCAAGGACGATGCAGGAGGATGTTGTTGTTGTGGCCATGGATTGTTTTGTTATGTTTTGTTTTGCTTTGCTATCTTATCCTTTTGTATCAATTGTATCACATCGTATCCTTACCCATTGCCGTCCTCTCCCCGGATTTGTTGTTTTGCGATGTGTAGGTTACCTAGGGAGGTAGGTAAGGTAGGCAAGGTAAGGTACCTGTTGGAGCAGACTGGACGGATAGAAACTACGTTACTTGGACGCTTGATGTCGAATGTTGAATTAAACCGCGTTTGAGCAAATGAATGACTTGCATAGGTAGGGAGGCAGATGAACGGGGTCAGGTTCAGGTTCGAGTTCAGGTACCGTAACCCGGACAGGCCGCGCGACCGTTACAGGAAAATATTGCGACGTTGATTTTTTATTTTTTATTTTTATTTTTTTCGGCGGCGGCGTTTTATGGATTCGTTACTGCGACTCTGGACGTACGTATGCGGAATGGGGAAAAAGGGGGGGAGGATAGGGGTGATGGTTTGAAAGAGGAATTTTTTATTTTATCTATTTGAATTGCAATATAATTAAGTCTTTCTTTGTTTGGCTATTGTTCCTTTCGCCTTATTTTTTCACGTTCCCATTCTCCCCTTTGGATTAATTGGGAAGGGAACGACGGGATGCAATGGAACGTGACCACGTTTCTGCATCATTTTAATAACTATACGTATAGTATAGTATGGTATAGTATAGTATGGTATATGTATGTACGTACGAGGTAGGTAGGTAGGTATGTTTGCCTTACCCCCTTAAACAAATGTGTGAGATAAAAAAAGGGGGGGAGGGGGGGGGGAAAGAGGAGGGGTGAAAAGGTTCGCGCGGGTTTGGTTTCTTCTAGCCGATGATCTCTGCTTCCAGAAGGAATCCAGATCGCGGATGGAAGAAAAGGAAGAAAAGGAAGAAAAGGAAGAATGCCGGGTTGGTTCTCTGGCAAGTACGTATGTACGTACGTCGCATGTAAGGTACTGAACTGGGAACGGATGGAGCCGTTCGTGTCGCGTGGCAGAACACTTCATTAGGTGCCATGCTAGACGTTCAGCTCGGGTCTTGGATTTTAAACAAGCAAACCAGCATATACCCAGTCTATTAGTGACTATACTATTTTATCTTGTTCTCATTTGTTCTCTTCTTTCCAGACCGCTATCCTACAACTCCATAAACCTCCACCAGTAATACATACCGTGGTTAGTGTCAGTTGATAGTAGGTGGTCGACGGTATGCCATCGTCTATGTACACCAACCTACCTAACCTAGTCCCCTGGTCCCAAGATGATCTATCTACCTGAAGTAGCATCATTAGAAAACCGACGTCGATCAGCCCAAAGAGACCCCGTAAAAAAAGGAAAAACAGAAAATTAACAGGCATATGCCGGCGACGAGAATAGGTAGTTCTGAGACTATGCCGCCGACAGGTAATTAGAAATATGTAAGGTTAGTGTGTTGTAGCGTATAATTATATTTAGGTAGATCTAGACTCGGGAGCATGCAGGTAAAAGTCTGCGATAGAATAGCCAGTGCAACAAACTAACACGGCTACTCAACCGATATGCATCCGAGTAATGTCCTTCTCGTATGGAATTATTATGGAATCTTGGGTACCCAGAAGAGAATGCAGCAGGTATTGGTCTTGGTCTTATTCAGGTTGGTAGGTAGTCGGTATTGATCTTGGTACCTATCCTCGCTCCGTCCCGCCGAGTTAGATACCAAAGTAGGTAGCTCTTAGAACGGATTCTTGGTCCTGCGTCCCGGGTTCTGGGTTCTGAAAATGAGGCAGATATTTCGCTAGGCGCGATACGTAATAGCCACTTACAACACCACGAACCAGCAAACCAGTAGCAGCTCCAATGTCGAACAACACATTACATTACTTACCTAGTGTAAAATAGGACAAGACAGGACAAGCCTCGCATGTTCCATAATGCAACTCCACATACATTAGACATTGGGACTATACACTACCTAGACGAGACTCGGAGGGCGTGATAATTATTTTCCTGCCTGCCATGATCGTCCAACGTCCACGCGGCCGGCCGGGGAGTGTATCCGATGCAGCTGGAAGGACGCCCGAGTGAGTTAGTTTTAGGTAGTTGTGTTGTCGACTCTTACTCTGCTCTGCCTCTTCTTTGCGCGCGTCGGAAATTATGATCTATGTATTAGTGCTGTCTACGTGTAATACGTGTAATACGTACGGACAAGAGTCCTAGGCGTGCTAGGCCATCCCTAGACCAACCTTGTGAGTCGTTGGTTGTCCTTATCCCCTCTTTTTGCTGCAGGTCGGTACTAACTTAGGTATATACATCGGTAGGCATCTTTCGAAATACCTTGCGGAGGATAATCCGAAGTTCGATAATGTATTTCCTACGTAGTGTATACACGTAGTCAAACACTACGTCGCAGGTTTCGGCACCGCTCGCCAAGGACTACGGAGGGTGTAAAACGAATAGAGACAAAGTGCACAGAGCACAGGGCAAACATGCGCCATTGCTGTTGGTCGACATTTACGTTTTGTGGGAAGATGATGTGCACTGCATGGAATGTTTCTAGAAGGATGCTCCGCTTTCGCGTCTTTGCCCAGCCTAGCTGGTAGGATTCGTTCGGCTGCCGGGATTCGCTGGTGCGATTGGAGTGATTCGGGGGGGGTGTGTTTTCCCGGGTAATTCTAATAAGGGGTTCGCTGAGAAAAGAAGAAAGAGAGAGAAAGAAAAAAAAAAGTGCACAGATGTCGGAGGCTGGATTTCCCTCCCCTTGTAAAAGTCGGCAAGTCGGTATGGGATAACTAAGCGTAAATACTTAAACCCTGGAGTAAGGAAAATGCCGTGGTACGCAACTACTGCACGGATGAAGATCGAAAGAAGTTCAATCAAGCCGCGTCGTCTGTGTGAATATTAGCGTATATGAGGTGCGGTACCTAGGCATGGTACCTAATGTACATGTCTAACCCCTTGTTTCTAAAAGATTTGTAGGCCTGCAGACCTGCAAGACCTTGCAGTTGGGGGCGCACTGGGCTTGCTAGGCTTGCTAGGCTTGCTAGGCTTGCTGGGCTTGCTGGGCTGGACGGATGGCGCACGGGTTTTCATGTCAATTGTCATTTCAGGGAATATTTCGCTGCATCAGCCAGCCAGCCAGCCGAGGAGATTTTTCGATTGGCTGACAAGGGCACATATTACATAGTATACTAGTATAGTATTTGTGAACTTGCACGGCAGGACGGTTTCGGTACTCTACTAGAACAAACCTGGAATCTTCCTCGAGTCCCAGTATTGGTTCAGTAGTGCTTATGAGCCCTGCGAGGGTGGTGTCATTATGAGCCACCCGCGCCGTGGTTGATATTACCAACGTATCCTAGTTTGGATTCTGGCAAATACATACGTATCGGTAAGTAGGTAGGTAGGTATGCAGTGTAGTTTAATGCAAAGGACGAAAAATAACAAAAAGTATTGGATTAGTAAGCCTAAAAATAACGTGGAAAAATTCTTTCCCTTACAACAATTCCATAAAAAGCCTCATCGCTCTATTCTAGAATTTTAAAAATAATAATAATAATTTAAATTCTACAATTATAATTTTTTTTTATATATTATATAATAATTAAAAATCTTAATTATATCTTAATACAAATATATAATTAATATTAACCTAATTGTATCGTATAAATATACACTTAATATAACCTTAATTATATCTAATTAAACAATATTATCCAAAAATATTACAAAAAAAAACTAATTATTTACATCCAATAACTAAGAAACATAAAACCAGACCTTTATAGTTTTGACCTACAACCTAAACATATAAGATTAGCTAAATCCAGAAAACACCAATCCAACAAAAAGACCTCTATTCCTTCTAACCTCTTGGCCAACACAATCAAATATTAAAGATTATAAAATCAACTCTAAAAACTCAAATAATCCATCAACCTCTAGAAGAAATAAACGAAGTAATACAACAAATATGCCCAATAACTCTACTATAAATATTTATCTTTATAATATAAATTAATTTATATTAATTAAAAAATTTTATTATAATAAAAATATACAAATATATATATAAATTATAATTCTATATAATATTAAATATAATAAATTAATTTAATTTTTAAATTATATAACAAAAATTATATTAAAATCTTATCAAACATTAATTTTACTCTTAACCCAAAATATTTAAAAAAAATATATTATTTTTAAGAAGATTTTTAACATTAATTTTAATAAATATAAAATAAAAGAATATTATAAGAAAATAATAATATTATTTTTAAAATAATTTAAAAATTAAAAAGAATAAATTATTTTTTAAAAAATAGTTATATTATATAAAATAAATAAAAAGTTTATTATTATTATTGATCTATAAGAATGGTTCCTAACTACCCTACAAACAATAATACCAATATTCTAAAAATAAATATTTATTTAAATAATAATATATTAAGAAAAAATTAATAATGGAATATTAACTTTTAGAAATATTACTTACTCTCTCAAAAACTATACCCATACCATAAATATAAATTAAAAAAGAAAAGGAAAAATTCATAAAAATACTTTTACTACTTATTATAAAAATAATAATATTAATAACTTTAATAAAAAAAAAATTCTTATAAAAAAAAACTAATTAAATAAAATAAGTAATTAAATAAACATTAAAATAATTCAAATAAACAAAAAAAAAATAATATAAATATTAATTAATATTTATATCTACTAACATATAAATATAAATATAATAAATATAAGATTTATTTAAACTTTTATAAAATTAAAAAATATTTTTATATTATTAAATTAAAATATTTTAAATATTTTAAAATTAATATACAATTTGATATATTTATATAAGAAAAAATTAAATATAATTTCAAATTAATAATAAAAATAAAAATTCTTAATAATCCTAAAAAAAAAAGAAAAATAAAAATAATATAATTAATTAGAAAAATGAAAATTAATTATTAAAATAAATAGTAATTTTGGAATTAAAAATAGTATTTATAATAAATATTATAGGTGTTATTTATAATATAAATTATTATTCTTTAAAAAACTTAATTATATTAAATTTAAAAATCATAATATATATTTTTAATTAAATATCAAAATTCATCAATTAT